>JAHZNB010001888.1:0-15383 GCA_027744295.1 Callyntrura guangdongensis
TTTTCCTATCAGAGAAGAGCAAAGGACACCGGAAGCATTTGACCACCTCCTGAACAAGATGTTTGTCTTTCAAGTGCTGCTCCATATCATCGCACTTTACATTCACTTTGCACACTTCACAACGTTGAGCAGAGTTATTAGCACGATTTTCGATGACATGCATGTGAATATGGAGGAGCAGGCTTTGGTGGATACTAAACCGCTGTGGACACCCTTGAATTGGACACGCAAACTCTTTCGTGTCTTGCTCGTGCCACAGATTTAAATGACAGCGGAGCATAAAACTGTTAGCATGATTTTCCCCACAAACTTGGCAGATGAGGGTTTCACGAGGTTTTAAGTATTTTTCGGTGACACCATCCGGAATTGCTTTCTTGCAAGTTTCACTCCCTAGCAAATGAGCACGTAAACCTTTCGCAGTACAACACACGAATGAACAGTGTCCAGGATTGGGACACCGGATCAGATACTCCTCTCCAACGTGTGCGAGCACGTGCTTGTATAAATCGTTTTTTGGTACTTGAATCTTGCACAGGTCGCACTTTAGCGTTTCCACCCTGCTTTTGCTGTGAAATTTTATAATGTGAGCACTAAGGTACCTTGTACTTGCATACGATTTTCCGCAAACTCTGCACACGTTAGGCTGCTGTTGCTGCTCGTTTGACGGTTCTTGCTTATTGATGGTCTCCTGTTCTTTTTGTTGGTGGATTTTTATTTCCTCTTTCCAATCTCTTTTACCGCGACTGCGACGGCTTATTGTACAGCTAAGTAAGGTTTCCTTGGGAGTTGGGTCCTTGACAGTCGGAATCGGAATAAATGTTGCATGTTTGCTTGGAGCTTTCACTGCACTTATTGGTTCGGGTAAGGTGAAGCCTGTGCTCATTGCTACGAATTTAGTTAGGGAAGGATCCAATCCCGATTTGTTGTCATCAAGAGGGTCTTCATCAAAATCCTCAGTTGATGGTGAGTCGCTTTCATCGCTGTCCGACAACTCGGACGGGATATCCTCTTCTTCCTTTATATAATTTGGATCAGTATTGGTGTCACTTTCAACGCTCGAATCAACTTCACTTCCTTCATCATGGAAATTGAAATCTCCCTCGTTGGATGATTCTTTTTTGTTTGACTGGTTGATCGACACTCGTCGTGCTAAATAGTATTAATAATTAGTTAAAAAATATCCAAATTTTGATATCAGATAAAATAATGATTTTGATAAAGTATCCAAATTACCTCGCATAAGAAAAAAACTTTGAGTTTTTTGACATATGTCCAAAAAGTCTAGTGTATCGTTAATAAACTGGGTTTCTACGGCAGAACCTGTTAATGTTTGCTCAAACGACTCCGCCCTCCATGAATACACACCGCCTATCTTTGACTCACGGATGACACTTGCAAGTTTGTTTATCTCCGCTTTCAATTGCGACATTAGTTTGCAAATACCGCTAAAATTAGTTGCACAATAATAACAAATTTGTGGAAAAGATGTAAATTCAGTGCACTGCTCTTCAGCATTTCCTTCGCTGTCCCAATTCCAGTATCCGCCCTTCTGAAGAAGATTCCAAATTTTGTTGAATGCAAAAAGCAATGGAGCAACAGACGTAGAGTACTCAGAAGGGGCACATGGAACCTCCTTTAACTGATCAGCACAAGTGGATTCGGCACACGGAATTGCCTCTTGATTAGCAGTAGTCCTTCTCAGACAAAAAATGCAGTGCTTAATCATGTTGATATTGTAATTTTTCATGACTTTTTTCACAGTGATTGGAGTATCGACAGGGGCCCCAGATTCATTTACGTGTCCTGGGCTAATGTACATTTCTTTTGATTTGCTGTTGACGTTGTGATTGGGAACCCAAATGTAATCTTGATCCTCCTCCGAAGAAATTTCTGGTCCTGACAGAATTTGATTAGACATTTTTACTTGGTCAGGTGATTTTGATTTTCTCTTCTCTCAATGATCTGAAATTCAATTTTTATTTGCCGTTTTAGTTAGCATGTCAAACTAAGGTTATTATTAGTTATTATTAAGTTTAAGTGCTTTACTATGTCGGATTAAATTTTGTTAAGTACACTAGACACTTAATAGTAACGTTCACAAAATGTTAATATTAATTGAAGGATTGTACCTTAGCATTCACCGATTCCTTGAACATACTTGTAAGTTTTTTTTAAATTTATTACGTCAACCAGAACAGAAAAACTAAGAAGTAATACATTTTAAAAGAAGTTTTTAAGCCATAATCTAGTTGTATTGTTTTCATACGATTTAATATAAGCTCAGTTGTATGCGTCACGAGTAATTGTATAGTCTAACTCTAACACAACACCGGTTTAGAAATAGTATAAAATTTAAAGTTAGCCCATTCTTTATTCGAATTAGTAATCTAATCTGCCCGTTCGATTATTGGAATTTACTGTTTTTTTTTTAAATTTGAAGACAAAAGGCAAAGTAAAAAGTCGGGACTCGTTGACTGATCACACCAGCTGATCTTGTTTGCTTGATTTTGAATGATTTGAATGAAGATGTCAGAAAGTCTCCAGCCTCAAGCCGACTTTACATAGCCGACCCTAAGCCAACTTGCAGACGGCATCCTCTAGACCTCTGGAGTCGAGTCTGGACCTCGATCCCACAGAACGTAGGTGGAACCTTTCTTTAAAAAAATCTCGAGGAACCGAAGCTATGTAATTCGGTCAGAAACCTCGCTTCAACTATTATAGGGTAGGATTCCGTCAACTAAGTCTCGCCAAAATAAACTCAGAAAAAGTGGGGTAATGCTATCATGGTCTCGTGTATTTATTGTCAGAACAGTACTACTGACTGTCGACCCGTCAATACGTCATTGCAGCAACTGCAGCTATGCAGCTTTTCTTAAGAAATTTACCGAATGTCACCTTTGGAGGTTTTCTGGGGATTTGGTGGGGGATGTTTTTTTTGCGGGGGAATGAATTTTGAAATTATGTTTTTGCCAGTCGATAGAGTTGGTTAATAGCTTAGATTAGTCACAAGATTGACGTTTGGAAAGTAAATTTTTGTTTGATAAACGGGAACATTTACACACACAAAACCCAATAGCATATACCCGCAAGATGGCGTTAGCAGGGAATGCTGCGCTTCGACCCCTCCAACACTTTCTGCTCCATACCCACTCTCTCTCCTAAAAATGTCGGATAAAAACTGTAGACTGCCAGCTGTTGAGGTACTGCCAATTTCTGACTTCAATCGTCAAAGACGGTCATGTAAATATGTGTATAGTATGTACGTACGTGCGATTCCAAATCCTAATCATAATTTTCAAACAAAACATACATATCAGCTGTGACACTCAACATGAACTGATGTTGTGTTCATGCTTGCAGAACTTGGTTTGTGTTCTCTTAGTATTTAACATAGAGAGGATAGGAGAAATGATGTGATGTTCTCAATTTATTACATTAAGTATATTACCAAGACCCCCTATGTTCTCTTAGCCTGGCTAAGATGCTAGGACAAGTTCTGCAAGCTTGGTTGTGTTAAGTGATATTAAAGCATTGAGAACTGAGAACATTCAGATTACAATTGAGAGTTACTGGTTAGTGTGGTTAGTTAGTTTTAAGTTTCCATAATTTATTAAAGTTCTTCAAAATCTTGGAGTGGACTAGTGGAGGTGAGCAAGAAAACAAGCGAGGATTTGGCTGTAACAGCTTTTTAATTAATAGTTAATTACAATTGATAATTCTTTTGACGGATTTTATTTTAAATGTTTTCCCTTTTTATATATTGTAGGAAAGAAGCGCCATGGAGGACGTTAACGTGAAAGGAGCTCAAATAAACAAGTGTCAGTGTTTATTTTGTCTGGAAATTCTCCCTTTGGAATACATGAGAATTAAGCAGTTGGATAACGTGTTAGACTCTGGACAAATTCTGAGCATCCCATTGAATGATCCTGTGAAAAATTCGCAAGCTTTTGATCTGTTGTGCACACTACTGAACGTTAATTGGGAAAAATGCAAAGAAGGAGGATATTTTGATCCGAGTCGGAGCTTACCGTTATGCGTCAAGTGTCAGACTCTTTATCAAGATTTAAATCAAGTACACCACCAAATTCGTGAGTTAGAAGCCATACTGAAAACTCAGGTGAAGGTCATCAGAGCGAAAATTGAAGCTGCGGAAACTGGCGATAATACTAATGAAAATGAGAGAAAAAGGCAATTTCAAATGCGAAGGAATGCGAGAGCTCAGGTGGAATTATTGGGACTGCATGTATTCAGAAGGAAAGTATTGGATGCTGCTGTATTGGAATCGACAACAGCTGGTTAGTTGATATTGGCGGTCACTAATAAATAACAACTTTGATTATTTCTTCTTAGCAAAGGTTCATTAATCATTATAAACTTGTGTTGACATCTTGTTTGAAATTCAGATGCTTCAAAACTTAACGCTAGTGACGCTATTTCACAACTTGTCAAGAAAGCAAATTGTACTAGCAACTATTCGCTTGTTGACGACCATCCGTCCAAACAGACTGTAAAACAAGAGGAAATTGAATGTGAGCAAAATTTGGATGATAGTTTAGAGGAATGCACGGCGGAGGATATTCTGGAACGTGACAGCTATCACCATCTTAGTGAAGATGATGATACTTATAACACAAGTTCAGTAGTAAAAAGAGAAATGGAGGATTGCAGTAATGCTGCTGAATCTGATGACAGTTGTGAATCCGTGGAGGAAGTTATTCGAAAATCCAGCACTAGGAGTAGAAGAAATCTCGGAGGAAATGAAATTTTTGAAGCTCCCAAAACAACGCAAGATGAAGATGAGGAGAATCGTTCAAGTGATGGTGACAGCGACTTTCAAGTAAAATCTGTTACAAGAAAAAAGAAAGCAACTAAAACGCCACATGTAAAAGATCCTTCAAGTAAGATCCGCTCCAAGGATACCTGTAAAACCCATAAACAAACAAGTCAGGATCCGTCACGTTACAAATGCTCCCAATGTCCACAAACATTCGTGCGTCAATATTCCTTGAAATGTCACATGTTGACCCACGAGGATCCTTCCACTTTACAACTATATGTGTGCAACGTGTGCTTCAAAGCTTTTAAACACCATTGCTCGTTCAACAAACACAAGCGAAATGCCCACGACGGTCAGGCGGAATGCACCAAGCGTCAGGTTCATGACGGACCGTTGGAATGCACCAACGTTACTAATCCCACAAAAGAAGCGCTAGATCCAGTAGTAGGAGCCACCACCTCTGTCCCTTATAATTTGCTGAGAAAGTGTCATCTGTGCTTGTCTTCTTTTGCAAGCAGAATATTTCTCATGCAGCACATTCACGACAGCCATCCGGAACATAAGGGCGGGCTAACAACGTGTAGATGTGGCAAGACGTTTAAAAATTACAGCCAATGCCTGGATCATGCTATTCGTATGCACATGAAGGATCAGGTGGAGAAAATGGTGCAATGTGACCAGGTATTTTTTGCTACATCTTGATACGTAAATGAAGCGTGTAAAGAGGTTAATAATTCTAACGTTTCTCTGCAGTGTCCATCGAGGTTCCATAGTCCAGGTGAACTAAGTATTCATGCTCGTTGGCATGTACCGTTGGAGGAGCGAAAAAAGAAGTATGTTTGTCCGGTTTGTGGAGTGGGTTGTTCGAATCCTGGCAATTTATCCTCACATATTACTAGATTTCATGATGAAATGGCAGGCCCGCACGTGTGTGACTTGTGTGGAAAGCAGTATGCTACTAAAAAGTCTTTGCACTTTCACCAGAAAGTTGTCCATCAAAATTGCCGACCTCACGAGTGTCAACATTGTCAAAGAAAATTCCCTTTGCCGTGTATGCTCTCACGTCATCTAAAGATGATACACATGAAAGAAAAAGTAAAACCGAATTGCGAGTTGTGCGGAAAACAAGTTTCCTCCTTGGGCTACTTGGCCAGACACCGGAGAGAAGTGCACAATGACCACAGTTGTCCAGTAAAGAAGCGAAAAAAGTCAACGTCGAATCTGAGGAAATCTGGCCTTGGTGGAATGGTGATGGTTGGGTCAAACGAGGAAGCAAACGTCAAAGTGAGCAAGGAACAGCTTCTACGGACACCCACCTTTTACAAATCTGAAACTGAAAGTATTCCTTTGGATTGTCAAAATCCAAAACCCATCCAAGAATTGTAATCTTGCGGATGCAAACTCATCCAGGTGTAGTGTTGGGGGCTTTATGTCAGAGGGTGGTGCTGGACATTAGTATTAAAGTCTCTTCTGATCGTTTTTTGAAATTCCGGGAAGCAATTGGTTATACTTGATTTACGATAAATATATTTATGAATGTACAACAGCGTGTATAATTTAAGTCTTTCGTTGCACAGCATCGAATTGAATTGTTCAATAGTATCTATTTTTGACAGTTTTTTTAACACTTTGCCTACACAACTAGCTTTACTGTTCTGTAAAGTAAACAGTCTATCCGTTGTACCTAGGTTTATGGTAAATTGCCTCATACTTTAAGACAGTAATCAAGGACAGATACTATCAGGGATGTGGCAAATAATGCCCTCCATTGAGGCCAGTAATACTTTTTATGTCTGTTGATCAAATATAATCGAGCTCACATCTTTTTACAGAATTCATTATGTCTGCCAAAACTCATATTATCACTTATCTGCACTTCCAAATACTTGAAGTGGCTTACAATTTTAATTTCTTGCTCACTCACAGTCAAACTAAAAAAAATGTGCGGCACTGTTAGATCTGAAAAATTTAGATCTGAACAGCATCCCTTTGGTTTTACCAACATATATTTTCATCTGATTTTCAGGACACCTAGCTTCTAGTCGGTTTATATCCTCTTGCAATTTCAGTTTTACCTCTTGTCTTACTGTCTCTGTTACCTACAACGTTTAATGCAAGATCATGTACGCAATATGAAAATCTAGAATTATTGAAAATATCTCATATTATTTATATACACACAAAAGGATATTCCCAAAAGTAAACTTCCTTCCGGGCATCCTTTTCTAAAAAGTAAGATGATAACAACCNCGCAATATGAAAATCTAGAATTATTGAAAATATCTCATATATTATTTATATACACACAAAAGGATATTCCCAAAAGTGAACTTCCTTCCGGGCATCCTTTTCTAAAAAGTAAGATGATAACAACCAGTTATCATGTGTCACCACCAGAGTGATAGTGATAAGAGTGAAACAGTTTTAAAATGTTTTCTCTTAATCCATGGTTATGGAATTTTGCCAAGAGAGTAGCATACTGAGCGCTTCCAAATGTGTCTTCAAAGCCCATTGTAAGTGGGATAGCTCCTACTACTCTTTTTGTGCTGTCAATATTCTTTTTGATATCATCTGTGAGAATTGTTACTCCGCTTTGTGTTGATCTGCAGTGCCTGAGCTTTCACTGATGTCTTTTGCCCTTGCTGACCTGGAAACCCCAAAACCATTCCCAGTGGAACCTTAGCGATGAGAAACGGATTGGCGAAAACAGAATTTCAAAATTCGAAATTGTTTTTGAGTTATCGCACCAATAGACGGACGGACGAACAGACAACTTGAAAGTTACCAAGTGACTTGGTCAGTTAATTTTAACATGATTATTCAATACATATAGTTCAATTTGCTTCGAAATTTGATCGCGGTGTAACATATGTACCCTAAACCAAAAGTCAGGTCATGTCTTTACAAGAATCATACAATTAAAAACTTTGGGATAGTAACATTTCGGGGTTTTGGATTCCAAGTACATTATTTTAAAAATGTACTTTTGGAAAGCAAATGTTTCAAATTTGAAAATTATTATTACGTAAATTACATTTATTTGGTTTAATGGGCAGACAAATTTAACCCACCAACATGGAGACAGCAATTAAAAAACTACCATTACCATTTCGGCATGCTACTATCCCAAAGCTTTCAATTATATTGTAATTAATTAAAATTAATCCCCTTGAGATTGATTTTTCATATGAATGTCAAGGAATTTTTTCGTTAGTATTTAGGTTGTAGATACATTTAAATGTATGCAACTTTTAATGTCATATTATTGTCAAATTATAAATAAAGCTTATTTAGCAAGCCTTTCATAGTTTATTTCCTCATTATGCTTTTTATGTCTTTTATGCTTTTAAAAGGCCCTTGATCATCAAGAACAATTGTAGCCAATTGTTTTTTCGACAACTAAGTCAAAGGAATAAATTTTTTGCCGGAAACTCGACTAAGCCATGCCCATACATGACCTACATCAGTGTACCAAATTTGGTTGGAATCGGTCAAGAAATAAAAGCGTAATTTCCAAAAAACCACTTTTTACAGCGAAATAAGAAGTGTCCCTTTCGGGTCAAAAATAGTCACCCAAATCCCACACTTTGGGTATCGTACTTTAGGTAGATGTAGGACGTCTGTACTAAATTTTAGCCAAAACAGACAGGGTCATCCTTGTGGGACACATTTGCTAGTACATGCAGTATTCCTAACAAAGACATGTGGTTCGTGCAAATTTTACACTTGGCTAGCATAAAAGACGATGACCCAGAACCACTGTTGCAACGATGAAGCATCTCAAATTGGCGATGGTGCCTAATAAAGTTTGTGCTTTGATTTTTCTATGTAAAACTGCGTGTACGTAGTTGTGTCGGTACAACACGATGTTAATATGCTAACGATGTGTGGTAATCATTGGCTGATTCATATTGATACAACGGGGAGTAATATTAAGTAAAGCAGCTCAAGCTCACAATGTGAATCAACCCTAATGCAATAATCAGTTTGCCAGTGTGTCCTCCCTCACTCCTGTGTACAACGGCAACTGAAATAAAAATAGAATGTTAACTGCTTGAAAGGTCAAATATAGTATGATACAATTTAATGCTCAGATTCTTTTTTAAAAAGAAAAATTGCCGGCACCTACAAAATCAGTGAAGTCTAGTTGTTTTGTTCACTTTAAAAAATGTTAAAAAGTTAATTTTTAGTTATGAACGATGGTGAAGTTCAAGAATTAGTATAAAAAACACCACCAGTAAAAGCATTTCTATGGTTTCAGTGATGTTTATTTGAATTTCCGTTACACACGATTTGAGCCGCTTTAAATAAACAGTAAAATAAAATACAACAATCACCATTTTGAGATCCGTCCAGCGACTATGAGTTCTCACTTGTGCCACCAACGCTTTTGTAAAATATTCACACCCAGATATTAATTAATAATACTGCATGTACTAGCAAACGTGCCGCACATGGATAACGCTATGGCGCCAAATAACGTTTAGAATTGCACCACAGGAATCAGCGTAATCGATTTTAATATTTTGATGCCTAACTTTGTAGTTCATAGCGAGCGTTACTTGCTAGTAGTGTAATAAATTATGTAAACCTATTCTGATTCTGTCAGTTATCCTATAATGTTTCACATTGCTAAAGTCATTATTCATTAATTGGAATTTATCCTACTATTTTCAAACATACATATGAAAACTTACCAGGTGCTTTGACGTACGATATAAGAAATCACCATATTATATGGTACGAACATTTTTAGTATCACTGAAATTGATAAATTTAAACAGCCTTTTAAATTGAATTGCATTGAATTACCAATTTATTTCGGCAAACGATAGACAAGAAACAACAGCAGCAGCATGCACTAAAAACATTGTTTGCAGGACGTTGTCATTTTTCAGCGTGTAACATAAAAATTATAAAACCCTCAGATAAAATGTAAATATTTATAATTATATCTTACTAATTCACTAAGGTGGTAAAACGGTACCGACAATTGAAAGTCTATACAACTGGTAGATTACGACATTCTGCACAGCTCGTTTGTTACACCTATAGAGTCCTCCATTCCATTGATTTAAGTAATATACATAAGGAAATCTCATATATACACCCCACACGACTTAAAAAATAATAGTAATGACTTAAAATTCCATCGTTTATTTCCTCTCATAAGGAAATAACTATTACCAATGCTGTTCGCAATTTTCAAATACCGTATAGAATTTAAAATAAAATTACAACAGTACTAAGATTTTTACTCAATTTTACAGTCAATTTATATTGATGTAATAAAATTGCTATAAAATTTAAATACGTTTTTCTTTCAAAGTCGTTAAGACATAAAAACCCAAAAAGTACATATATTTGCGTTATTTGTCCAGTAAGTAAATTCTACTACTAAGCATATCCCTAAGTTTAAATCAGCATACATCAGATAATAACCTGCATAAACATTAGCTCAAGTGTAAAATTTTAAATTAAAAGAGGTACATATGAGATATGTCAGTGAGAGAATAAGTTAAAAATTTAATAAGCTTCCGAATTAAATATATATTTACTTTAGCAAAAAAATCAGAACATTTTCTTCATAGTCATCTAATTTTTCATCTCTTATTTTAAACCAAACCAATAGAAATTACAATCAGTTGGTTGGGTGCTATCTAATGCTATTATGTTTCGTAGTTCTGCTTGGTGTGGGTAAATGTAGTCCTAAAATTGATGACTAATAAAAAATTTACATTCCTAAAATGGAAATTCTGTAATGTTATACGTATACATCTATGCACAGTATAAAACGGCTTATTACAAGTTACCAACAATTGTAACAACGGCATATCCCACGTAGTGTATACCCTTACGATGAAACTTTGGAGGCTGTCCGACGCAGATTTGGCTAATAATCTGGTCAAATATTACTCTAATGGAGATAAGCCTTCATTCCGGACAAGTCATCCTAGCCAGGTTTCAAGTTTCAAAAATCAGTTGATTTGAAAAAAATCAAAAAATGATTTTTTGAATCTTACGTGTGGCAATAAAATCATTGACCAATTTTGGTTTACAAATCACTCTGGTGGATTTGAATCACTATGCATGTAAAGCATAACCGTCGACAGGGCCTTTCTTGAGCTTTCTAATGATATGCTACACTAGGCATGAGATGCTTCGTGAAAGAAATCCTGGCAATCTATTTCAAAGACTTAAAATGTTACATTTTCAAAAGACCCCGTTTTTTGGAGTTTTTTAAAATTTTAACTCAACTTTGATAGAGCGTATATAGTCGTGCAATTTGATGCAGCAAACAAATTAAAAACCGTTAGATAGAGAATTTTATGGGCTTTCTAATAGAAGAATATATGGTTAAGTTTTAATGATCTAGCAATGAAAAATGGACCATTATCTGGTGGACCTCCGAAAATAATGGGGTCTTTAGAAGTTGTGTCGCCTAATATCTTGAACACTGTGGGGAATTTGTTGGTGGAGTTCATCTATAAAGATACTTCATTGACCTGCGAAACTTATACACACAACTTGAAACAACAATAATCAGGCTAAATCACGAAACTCGGCAATGATAGGGTTTATCCGTACATATTTTTACTACTATTTTTAATAATACTAATTCCGACCAGTGACATTGTGACAGTCACTACCTAGATTATACACGACATGAATTTAGTTGATATGTGTAATTTGATTTGCAGATCCATGGTGAACACATCTGTCCCAGTTTTGTTTTAAAAATCGATTAAACGCAGGCGTATGACGACTGTGAACTCAGATCAAAATTTAAAAAAGCTTGAAAAAATGCAAGATTATGATTTCGATTTCGGAGCCCGGCATTCTTCACAGGACATGTTTTAACCCAAGAATGACATATCATTAGAAAGCCCTAGACATGTACTATCGATACGAATACTTTTGACGCACATTGATATACTTTCACGAGAGATATTGCTAAACGAAGATCGGTCAATAAATTTGATTGTCCCCTCGTACATTTGTGATATGCTTACGAAATTTAACATGGGAAAACGGAAGTGCGGACAGGGTCTCTCCGTTACTGATATTCAAATTTTTGCATAAGTTTTTAATGTAAAATGTGGCTTGATACTGTGATACTGAACTAGATCCTCCAACTGATCCCACATAAACTCCAACTCACTAATTTATTAATGATAAATATTCATTATATGCCAAAAATTATTATCTACAAGGGGGGCCTTTTACACACTTCAGTTTTCCAAATGTTGAACTCCATAAGCATTCCATAGAAATGTGATTCGAAAACTCCATTTTTAATTTTTTCCAAAACAAGTTATCGTTGAAACCTGAGACTTATGTATCATGTAGGCATAACTCCATTAGAGTAATAGTTGACCAGAATATCAAGCAAATCTCTGGCGGACAGCCTTCGTTGTTTCCTCGTTAGTTACAAAAGACAAACACATACCTATCCTAGAAATGGACTATTTATAGGAAATTTTCCAAGAAATTCACAAAACCGTTATGATATTATATCTTTCAAATGTATTTGAAATCGTTATTTAATAAAAGCAATTGTTCGTTATTGCTTCGTGACATTTAAATGTGTGCAGTAATTTAATTTTTGTTTTGCATTGAAATCAGAGACAAAAAAATGTATAGTCACACAGGATGTGACTAAATAAGTAAGAATAATCTGTAGGGAAAATACGACATGGTCCGTCTATGTATTAACAAGTCATGTATCGATGATTTGAAAGCTGCTTGCGATCAAGATAGGGAAAACAGAACATTTAGCATTTCAAAACTAGTTTATCAGAAACACATTAAAACTAAAAAACCTACTAAAATACTTGTAGTGAATATAAATAGATACAGGTATTTGCAGCAACTACAACTTTTCCGCTAAAAAATCGATATAAGAGATGACATTTATGTAAAAAAATAATTAAATGGATCCAAATCAGCTGCTAATACTTCCCCAATTATTTTAGTAGGTCCCCGGGGGGTTAGTGGGACAAATACCCCCAAAAATTCAGAGATTTAACATTACGTATATTACAGGCCAAAAATTACTTAACATTATAGGATAGGGTTATCCCCCTTGTCCCCTCTGTTCCTACAGCCCTGGTCACGAGTTGCCATTTGGCAATGACGTGCTAGTTGTTTACAAGCTTAATCAAACTTTAAAATTATGACTTTTAGCAATTTTTTGCTGCACATATTTTTAGTTGAACGGATTTTATTTCAGGACCCGGACAAAGAAAACCACGGAAGTACGAAACAAATAAAATAGTCCCTTTCCGTCGTTTGGATCAAACAATTGTTAACACTAATCAGTAGCTTACGTAAACCACATTTGATTGGATTATTCTAAACAACTAGTGGTGTGAAGAAACTTACAACGCTCGTATACATGTAAGTTGGTTTGTAATAACAAAAAAAATCAATGCGTTTTATTCTTTGCAGAAACTTCAGACCTGCATTAAACTTATTTTTATATTCTGGTTTGTCAAAATTTTAAATGGTACTTTATTGCATAGAATATTGGATTCATTGCCAACCATGATAACCAAAAACATGAAAAGAGCTGTCGGCTTCAGGGCTGGTTATGTGCTAAAGTACACTCCAGGAAGTGCTGGCTTCTACTACGATATTAAGCAGGATCAGTATGTTTTAACCAGCCAACTCAAATCTTGGGTTTGGTGCACCACATACTACCTTGGCGTTGCTGCTATCGTTGTATTTTTGGTACTCCTCCTCGACATGGCGTATGGCAAAACAATTCCGGATTCTGCCCTTGATGAAAATGCAATAGCTAAAAAGAAAATGAATTTGGTCTTTTTTATTGTTGCAGCTATAGCATATTGGTGTTGCGTAGTAGTTTGTATAACTGTTGGTACCCTACTCAAAGATGATCGTCAAATATTTGCTGCAATGTTTAATGAATGCAATCAAATTTCACAACAACTTCAGAACATGTTGTTGGGAGATACTCAATCAAATAACCAACTTTCCCATGAACTGCGACAGACTCAAAAGACCTGGGAATTCTATTGCATATTGACATGTTTCTTTTGTACGGCAGCACCCTTTATGCTTACAATCGCATTTCTACACCCAGCTGAGCCTTGCCACGTATTGGTGCAAGAGTATCTAGAGATTGACGTCTCAGAAATATCAATAAAGCAGCTAATTGTTGTTTCATGTTGGTTTTATTGTGTTTATATGGTAACAAATATAATTCAAACTGTAATACTTCTCACGATCTTTGTTTTGTATGATTCAACAATTTGGTTTAAAATAATGCAACTAAATACTTCTCCATTACCACGGAAAGTTAAAAACAGGTGGGAATTTCAGACTCCTGAGTACGGCTGGATTACCGAAGACAAGTTGGTTTTGTTTTATAGATACCAACAAGTTTTTCTTAGTGGCCCAAACTATCTGTTTTCACGCCCAGCACTTGCATTTCATTTAGCAGCTCTTGTAGTTATGGCGGTCGGCACTGGCTTTGTTTTAATTAAATACTATGGCATAATAAGTAATGGAAATTGGTCTCAAATTGCGATGATTCTCATCTACCTTGTTGCTTTCGTCATGGCTATTATTACGGCAGCGTTGGAGTGTACTAAGTTAGACAACATGGAAAACAACTGGATCGAGTATAAAGAGACTATTCTCCATTCTATTGGACGGAAAAATAAACTTTACAAATCTGTTTTGTCGTTTAGGCCAGTGGTACTTCGGTTGACATATCCGTTCTGTAATGTGAACAAAAGCACGTTTCTAGATTGGGCAAACATTGTGGTAGATAATTTAGTCAATCTGTTAGTAAGCTATTAACTAACAACTTAGTTATTGCTTAGAATTAGAGATAATATTTAAGTCATAAGGGCTTGTACGCTTTTATTGCTTGCTGAATTGATTTCGTTCACTTTTAATGGGTTTAGCGTTATCAACTTACAGAATTATTTACATCCGAAAAACCTTTCATTTTATTACTGTAAATTACAATAATTTATGTATTATAATAATTTAGTAATATAAATGTTTAAAGAAATTATATAAAATGATTTAACAAATTGGCTTACTAAGGGAGTAATAAATATTAGCATGGTGTCAACTGGCTTAAACAGAGTTACTGCTGCACAAATAAATAAATAAATACATAAATGTTTGATGCACTACATTAAGTGAAGAGGGATGCAATGCTTTTGGCGAAATGTTAACAGTAATTTATCACTAGTCATAAGTAAGCCACCTACGTGTGGATAAATGAACCATCATGGAACATCATCATCAACAACATCGGTCGTGTATACTTCATGTACAGCAAGGGGACATTCATTTAGAACGTAACGCAGACAGGGTTTGAACCGCCACTGGAATCTAAACTACACTATGGGTGATGGTGCTTAGCACTGCACAAAATGATGCACGTATAACAGTAGAGTATCCCATAGCGCACAGGCTTGCTGCTATGTATTAGGTATGCACTTAGTGCGGCAGAGCTTTGTCGGTCGGTCGGTTTTACTGTCGTTAGACTTTCAAGAATGGTTGTCTGTCGACTCAGACTGTTTTTATTTACATGGGGTATTTTGCGGCAGCTGCACAACAAATA
>JAHZNB010001889.1:0-17111 GCA_027744295.1 Callyntrura guangdongensis
CATGCGTATTATCTTTTCCTGCCAACCTGAGTTTTTTTTGTATTTTTTCTTGCTGTATGCAAGGTAAAAAGCAGAAAACTGACACTCGAAATAGAAAAATTCATTGTGGAAATCATGAGTGACATGTCGGCCAGTGTTGAAGGAAGGAATGTACTTAAATTGAAAGTCGAGGAAGACGAATGAGAAAAAGCGTGAAAAATTACCGTTGACGCGAGACGTGCTGGGTTTTACAACGTTTTACCGTTTGCTTCCTGGCTTAAAATATTGCTCCCTTTTTTACGACGCGCACCACATTCCATTACACGCACATGCATCGACATTACATAAAAAAAGTTACGTGTATATGTACATGCATTGTCGTAAATGAAATGTGGCTTGGTTTACCAAACAATGCAATTGTCAAGCAAAGTGAGAGTGTTGTTTGTTGGTCGGTGGTATGTATGTATGCAAAAGATGAAAGATTGGAGATTTCTACTGTAATAACGCACGTCATAAAAACTACGAGAAACGGAAAGCAAATTTTTTCTCCGTTTTTTTTTTGTTGCTACTGCTGCTGTGATGCTATATCAGGCTTGTTTGTCATAAGTCGTAGAGTCATCATCAATTTACCTCTTTTGCTTCAATTTGTATGTAGGCACAACCTCAACCAAGCAGAGAACTGATTTACTTTAGAGCAGTATAGCACGTACACATATTCGGCTTTACGATATGAAAACAGGAGAAAAGTAAAAATGGAAAAGAAAGGAAATATTCCAGTTTTTCTAACTTGCATATAATGTTGACGTCTATATATATTTGATAAAATGATGTTTGTTTGGTTATTACCAGGAATTTTAGTTCTCACAAACTTTTCATTGGCTTTGCACGACGCCATATTGTCGTTGTTTGTTTTACGACGTTGTAACTCGCGCCCTCCTCTGTGTCGTTGTTGGTTGTATTTTCTTCTAAAGGATAGATAGAAGAGGGGAATATATTATTAGGTTGTGAGTAGCGCAAGGGAATATTTTTAGAAGTTGTTGTTACAGAATTTGTTTTCTGTAGTAAGTCTATAACAAGCTTACCTGCTAGGTAAGATAATGGATAGATAGAAGAGGGGAATATATTATTAGGTTGTGAGTAGCGCAAGGGAATATTTTTAGAAGTTTTTGTTACAGAATTTGTTATCTGTAGTAAGTCTATAACAAGCTTACCTGGTAGGTAGGATTTCATACAATGTTTGATATTTTTACAAGTTAAACAACCAAGCGTACGTCTCCGGCTCATTTCGTGATGCACAAATTGTGGACATTTCATTTTCTATGATGATCATCCAGAAAGTTACATTTATCTTTCGTTGTTTTGTAATTTACCGTACTGTATAGTTTTCTTTTTGTTACTTCTACATTGTCGAAAAATTTCATCTTTTCACTGCTGGAAATTCAAATTCTGTGTTGCTTATCGAATTGTGCCGATAAAGTATGATAAAACCATCGAAGTATAGTTTAAAACCAGGCCAAAGTGATCAATCACATAATGTATGCATGTGTAGAGGTAATCGGACCTGATGAAAACTCTCAGGTTATTTAACTTTATCAAAGCCACAACTTGCCACAAGTAAGTTTCGTTTTGGTTTTGGGGAGATAAAAGGATTACGAAAGTGTGAATAGTTTGTTTAAGACTTACAATGCAAAATAATATGCAAATGTCAGAAGAGGTGCCGCGGCTGTTGCGGACAAAACTGAAAAAATAAATTATTCAAAGGTTGGTGATGACGATAATGACAGCCGTGTTGATGAAACATTTGACAGATGATTGATAGGTGCACACGATGATTTTATGCGTGTTTATTTTGATAGGATAAGATCAGTTTCATCACCAAAACTAGCACTCTTTTCTGTTACGGACATAAGAACAAAAAACTGCCGTCACGTTTTAAATTAGCTTTTCTTTCTCGCGTACCAAGCTACAAAAATGTTAGGGAATCCAGAATCGGGCATCAGTTCAATAAACTTCCCTTCAAGAGCATGTGTGTACTTTAAAGAAAAAGTAAACACGCATTAGTATGCTCTCAAGGGGAAAACTTTAAAAGCTTTTAAATGCTCTACGATTGCATCCATACAAGTTTTGAAGTTTTGTAAAAGAATTAAAAGGTCACTGTCGCTAAATTATGCAGTTGAAATGGTTCTTAAGGGGTAAAGTGAAAAATTGGGTTGTTTCCACACGACTTATCTATATGCTTGTTTAAATTTTGCTCCATTAACTGCACCCCGCCACATCCAGATAACTTTCTCGGTGAACCATCGCTGGGAGGCAAGACGCATGACTCACAATCAGTCCTGCCTGGAACGGAATTTTTGGGCGACAGAAACGCTAAACGACACAATACAACCATGGACGACTAATACCTCAAGAGCGTAACGTGTGGAGCGTAGAACTGATGGAGGAGAGAGTGAGCTGTGGTTTTTATGTTTTAAGTAGACACACAGAATATCACGGCTTTGTGCATATCTTCATTGTATCTTCAGCCTCAAAAAAGGAAGAAAGCATTTCTGAGCCGATTTTCGTGTAGACCAATCCCTGTGGCGTTGTTCCTTATTCTTAAGCAAGACGAATAGTTTCTACTGAAAACGCATTATTATATATTCCAATCCGAAGCATTCTTCCATGTATTTATCCCACTGTATACTCATTCCAGTTTGTCCCGTGCTGCTTGCAAAACAGTTTACTAGATAAGAGCCGTAAAAGTACAACTGAAACGGGAAGATAGAAGATAAACGACTTAGGAGGTTCTGGAGAGAGGAAAAAAATAGAAAGCAAAAATATGATTTGAATAGCAGAACACAATGTGTCTCTGCAGCGTTTTAATAGTATTGTTATATTGAAATAAAAACGGGTGATGGTACAGTTTTCCAGTTTGTCACTACACTAGTTATAAAAATACATGGTTAGGCAAACCGGGAGCGATAGCTACTACCCCCTACCACATGGCTTATTTTTTACACTAGTCCTGCATTAACGACAAGAAGCACGCGGACGTTTTATGTGGAAAACTGTGTGTAGGTTTTGTCCACAAAAGATAAGGAAAGATGGTAGTCTCTGCAAAAGGAAAAAAGGATATATAGATAGAAGATGCAGCAGCAGCAGTGGTGCGCTTATGTAATGTTTTTATTTCTTAAAAAAGAAGGTTTGGTAAAGTAGGGTAAAAAGGATCTTACTCTTCTTGCAGAAGAGAAAAAAAATCTTATCAAAATGACACATAAAAAAGCTTTTCAGCCCCACCCAGTTGCCCTAGAATGTACAAAGATGAAACAGTATAATAATGATGATGATGATGACGATGATGCAGATGAGAATGAGGATAGGAACCCTATTACTACTCATTTTATTGCGGTGGGATGGTAGTTTCGGTGAAAGATTATGATTTGATGCTGGGTGTAATAAAATGGTCAACTGATTGCATTGTGTACTGCACTTGGGATGACGACATTAAAATAAAAAAAGAGAAAAAGTACCACAGATCTTGAATGTGTGTTTTAAAATGCTGTTGTGTTGGAAAGATACATTAATCTGGGTTGGTCTATGCTGGAGAAGGATTATATTATATTGTTGACCCTAGGGTTGTCTTGTGTCGCGATCGCGAGGTAAAGTGTACTTTCAAAACTTTGATTTGTCATTTGATTTTTCCTTTTCTTTAAATATTATGTAGTTCATCATTGGTGTGCGAGAGTGAGTCTGTGTGAAAAGTATTAAAATGTGTCAAGAAGGCTACAATTTTATGAGACTGTGAAGTTCATAAAAAATGCGCCAAGTCATTCATCATTAATAAGTGGATGATGATTTGCTGGGCGCGATTGAAATAAGGAAAGAAATAAACCTCGTTTCATTTCAAACGCTTTTCCATGAACCTCAAATCATATAGAAAGAACTTTACAGTGTTTTAATGATTTTAAATATTTTAATGCTAACAAAAAGTTAAAGCCTGCAGGCATTTGTTAATAAAAAAAACACTAAAAAAGTTTATTTATAATGCTGTGTTGCATTTAAGCTGCCGAAGAAGATTGTTACCAGCACCAAAATTATTTTTGACTTGTGTGTGTCGTCCAAAATTTCATCATCTGCCATTTGCCCGCAGCTGACCAGAGGGAATTGTGAAATGATTGGGTTGAATTAGTTATGAATAATTTGAATATGTAAAGTTGATAGTCGTTATTTTTTGACAACGTTTGATGAATGCCTGATCAGGAGATCATGTTTAAAAAAGTAATAATATTGTAAAAATGTAATTGAAACAAGTTGGAAAGGTTGTAAAGTAGTTTCTAGACAGTTGCTTATTTTAAGGTGATGTACGTTGTAGAGGTGTAGGAAAAAAACTGAAATACATAAGTAAAAATGTAATTGAAACAAGTTGGAAAGGTTGTAAAGTAGTTTCTAGACAGTTGCTTATTTTAAGGTGATGTACGTTGTAGAGGTGTAGGAAAAAAACTGAAGTAAGTAGTTTTGATTTCCCCGCGTGTTCTCAACTCCTTTTAAAGGTTGTAAAATGATGATACCTTGCCGATATGATAAAGTTTTTTATTATTAATGTATGTGTAAAATGTATTTCTTGGAAAGGTCTTCTTTTTTCCTTCTCGAGGGCAGGTACCATGTTGCTGTTGATTGATGATGATGATGATAACCGTCATTATGACGTCTTGACTGGTTGCCTGCCGATGTTGTTGATGGCTCACAAATTTCCCGATTTTATGTGTGAAGATGATGAGCCCTGTCTGAAATAATCAGGCCAAAAGTAGAAGTAGATTGTTGTTATGAGCCTCTTCTGTTCAAGAGCCAGGCGTCAAAAGTGGGTGTATCCTGTTCCATCATCAGCAACATCAAATCTGACGAAATCGCTACGCGTTCACATTATCTCTCGCTCCCTTTTGTTCTCACCATTCACTTTAATGGACGCAATGTCAGGGATGATAAGATACAAATCATGGTTTCTTTGTTCTCTCCAAATTTATGGCGAAACGAAGCAAAAGATGGTTAAAAGTTTTCAACAAACCAAGCAACGTGTACGAGGTGGCTGCTGCGACTTGCGACAGAGTACACAAATGCGCGTACATTGAATAAAAAAGCACCCGAAGTCTAGAAGAATATCAAATGGTAATCAAAAGAATCATCGTCATCACCATCTCAGGGAAATAATAGGAAAAATCTTTTTATCTGTTTTCAAATTCGTAGCAACATTGTTATCCTTTAGGGAAACAGCATTTTCTGGAAGCCCCCCAGAAGATAGCAAGCAGGCGAGTACTGTCAGTGAAAAAGTGTAATGAAATTAAATCAGTATTTTCTCAAACTTTTCTAAATTGGTTACAGTGGTTTATTGGGTCTAGTTTAGTAGTTTTCGGAGAGATCTAATAATTCACCGTGTTAAACGTATAATGCATTTTACTATTGCATTTTTTTGAGAACAAGAAAACTCGAGATACCGTCCAGCTATAGTTATTCAGTCAGTCTAATTTACATTTAAGCACGTATTTTCATTTTAACATTTTAACTACCCTGCAAGCAAGAATACTGCTAATATGTCTTATATGCAATGTAAACCAAAGTAACATAATAAAAACAAAAGCGGAACACGGTCCCAGTGCGATAAAACGCTTTGATTAGAACGAAGAAACGGTTCAAAAGAAGAATTCTTTTATATTGAAAACTTAGAAGATGGTGATACCCGCAAGAAATAAAAGGCAAAGGAAAAAAGGGAAAATCGAACTAAAATGTTGTTTCTGAGAAGAGAATATCGGCTCTTTTATAGAAGACAATGATACGTTACGTTTTATAGTTTATTTTATACTGTGAACGATTTTGTTGCTGCAGCTTGGCGGGTTGCATCGTTATTTTAGGACGAACCCTCCAAAAAGTGTTATGTCTCATTTGCATTCAAAGAGAGAAACAGAGATAGAGAGAACACGCCGAAGACCCTGGCAACTCTTTCTCATCATCACACCACACACCACCACCACCACCGCTACAATAACTGATGTTGCTACTAGTAGAGCATTTGTTGAAGTAAAAAGAAAAGAATGTAGCAAACGAAGCAAGTTCAAGTCATGCATTCATTCACTCTTGTCTTCACCAAAGAAGCTGTGCATGTACTATGCAGAGTAGATAATATGTTTAGTTGGTTACGGTGTGTGCAAGCAAATGGGTATGTTGAGTAGCAGTAGAGACAAAAAGAAACTGCAGGCTTCCTTTTTTGAACCTCCTCCAGGGTTCCCATGAAGAAGTTCAATCTGGTGACTGCGACAACGACGATGATGACGATTATGATGACTGCTTGGAGGACAAAGATGATCAGTTCCACAGAAAAAAAGAGAAGAGCAGTAGTATAGTAATGGCTGTACCGTTACAGTAGAATCGTCACGACGATCATCATCATCATCATCGTCCACAGCAGCCGCATCAGCGGCAAACGCAACAAACTGAATTGAATTCAGTTCATCTTATTTACATATTTTTCCGTTCAGAATAGAAAGTAGTTGGTTAGTGGCGGCAGTGGTGTTAGCACTCTAGAAGAAAAGATCCAGAGAGACATTATATATGGCAAGCAGATTGCTGACAATGCGGTACATTATTGCCGTCATCAACGTTATGACTACTACTACAACCACTGCTGCTCCCTCTCTATACCGACTTGAAAAGAGCAGCATTAGTAGTAAAAGAGCCTGTTTGGGAAAAGAACTTTTAGAACGAATATATTTTGTCGTCAGAAAGGAAACACGGAAGAAACGACGAAGTCTCTCTCATTCTTAAAGAAAAGAAGCGACACTGTTGCATTTTTTATTTTTATTTCATCGCTTATGATGATTGCGCTTCCCATTATCACACAAAAGCTGTCGTGATCGTGGCTTTTTATTATTGTTGTTACGTATAATGTTGTATAAAGCACTGGGAAAACTGCTTCCTCATTCACCATTCTCGCCAAAATGCGCCTATATGATTATGAACTGAGGACGGGCTATTGATTTTTGGCACCTACAACAGCTCTCATTCAACAAAATGTGCGATGCTTTTCCTTCAACTGCTCGCGTCTTCTATATATTACTACTTACATATGAGCGCCTTAGAGAGAGCATGAGGTAAAGTGGTTTGTTTAAGTGGATTTATCACTTTCCATCCTGTTTGCCGTACACACTGTACAATAAAAAGAAGATACAACAGAAAGGGCATGGCATGAAATGAATGCAGCTCACCCAAGTTGACTTTTATAGTGATGTACGCATTTCACGCATAAACACAATTCGACAAGAAAAAGAGAGTAGGAAAACAAACGACGAGTGAGCGAGAGAGAGAGAGAGAAAGAGAAAGAATGAGAAGCCAACAAAGTGCTCTGCATAAATACTTCATGCAAACATGCTGAAATGGAATGGATGGTGGTGTTGTTGTTCTAAAATGTGTGGGTCTGTGTGTGTGTGTGCTTTGAAAATTTGCTTCTAGATCCAAATTCGGTTATGGCCCATTAGCAGCTTCCACATGGAAAATGTGGATATTGTTTTCCTCGAGCGCTTTTGTGGTTGCTCTAAAGCGTTTCAGATGTATTACCAAAGTGTGTGTACCGAGCGAGTAGGCACTTGAGCCGGCTCTATACACACAACGGAAACTGAAAAGTAGGATTAGGATATATGGGGTGATGTATATCTACAGCGTGTTTCATTATTATCATAAAATGTTATAACTTATAAGTTTTGCTAGCTTTGTCTGTTGACTTATAAGGTCTTGCCGTGGTGCACACACAGAAGAGGGCAATTATTACCACTTGTACAAAAATGTAACGCTCAAAATCTAAATTAAAATTGTTCGATACGATTACAAACGAGCGAAAGACAAAAACCAGTTGTTTTGTTCATTTTGTCTTCTGTGTTGAAGATTCAATGTGATTGGTGGGTCGTTACTACTTGTACTTGTACCAATTTCTCACCGGAGAAAACGATCCCGTCGAAAGATTGTTGGAGTATAATTTTGAAGGTGGTGGTGGCGGCGGCGTCGCGGCCGACGGCAAATATACAGCCTCTATAATACAAACCGCCACGTATTCACTTTGTAACGTTTTCGCTTTGGATTATATACTCTGCGTGTGTGTCGGAGTAGTTCATATTCTTTATTTTTGTAGCTTGTCGAATGGTTGACTATATTGAGATGATGATGGTGGTGGTGACAGAGACAAGACGACGTGACTGCTTCACGATGATATCAGAATTTAAAGCTACGAGAGACGAGCGTGGTGATCGGAATATTAAGTAGGTGTTTTTCAACGGTGGAGGCTACACACTAAAATAGTTTTAATGTATGAAGTTTCTCACCACGTCTGTAGCAGCAGCAGCAGCAGCTTGAAAGGAAAAAGTGGGAGACGCACGATGTTGAGTGTGATTCAAGTACGCCACCAATGATGACCATCATTACATTTGTAGCAATGATGTTTTCTGTGTAAAGTGAGCGAGACGTGCAAAGAAAACCGCTTTCTCAGAAAGTTGTGGTGGTGGTAGTTGTGGGAGTGGAGGGGAGGACAAGGCAACATTAATTTGCATCTTGCTTCGCTTTGTAGTACAGGCGTTTCATGAAGAAAGGAAATCGGACCTTTATGTTCTACCGTCTATTGACTCAAAAGGAGAGCCATTTTATTCCAAATTCGTATTTTGGGAGGCGAAGAAAAAGTTGATCAGTTGGAGTTTTCAAACTCGGTGGTGGTATAGGTTCATTTATCGCATTCTAACAATGGTCCCACGTATGGTTTTGTATTTACATCTTTAGCGTCGGTCTATGACGGAGTACCAGAGATCCTTGTATTTACCATACTTGTTAACGAGGCAGTACTGAAGTAGGTGAAAATAGATTAAGGCACAATGTTTGAAATAGTCGACAGAATAAATAACTTTGGCTTAGTAAATTGATTAAACTCCCTTGTTTATTTTAATTACATGTTGAGCGCGATCACAAGTCTATTTAGATGCAAATTGTATGAATATGAATATCACGAGACATAACCTTGTATAACTTGGACACATTGACCTCTCCTTGTCAAGCATGAATTCCATTGCAACCCCAATTCACTAAACAAATCATTACTGTTTATCATCATCATACCTCACTTTATGCATACAATACCTACTCGATTGCAATCAATTTGACCGCAAGGTCCGTGTGTGTACATTTTACGATAGACGATCAAAATTTCTGTAAAGAATACAGAGGTTAAAAGTTCTCCCTTTGCAAAGCCCGTGTTTAGACAAGAGTAATTGGCAAAAAGGGGAATTTCAATAATGCCAGAATGTAAAATTAACGATTTTTCCTTACCTTTATTGGTTAGCAAAATGTTACGAGTGCCATAAATGGTAATGAATTTTACAGGGCTGTAATTCGAGCTTCAATCATTACCAATTACCACTCGAACCCTTTACTACATTGCCAAAAGGAAAACAAGCCCAAAGTATCAATTTAATGTTCTCAATTCTATCATGATTATATACCTCGTGTTGGAACAGTGTGATTTTCAATAACCAGCTTTCAATTACTTGAATAAAAGAGAGAAGAGGTATCTTCTTTCAGTTCTTTCCACGCAACAGACCAACAAAACCAACTTTAACAATACTTTACTTTTTTGCTATTTTTCAGGTCAGTACCGGTCACCAAGAATTACAGAGCATCCGAAAGACGTTCTCGTTAATATCTTCTTTCCACGCAACAGACCAACAAAACCAACTTTAACAATACTTTACTTTTTTGCTATTTTTATTGCTCAACAACAGTCCAGGTAATGACGGCAGACGAATATTCCTTCCGGGCGGTGATCTCTTTTTCTTGAGTGTTTCGGATGGGAAGAAGGAGTCCGACAGTGGGACGTACTGGTGCATAGCACGCAATCAAGTTGGCAATGTCCGAAGCAGGAACGCTTCACTTGTGGTCGGAGGTAAGCTCAAGCTCCAACGTTTATCTACACGTCAAGTGGAGTTTATGAAATTTTATTTGATATGCTTACCGCTTCAATAGTTCATCTCAGACAAGCAGAAAAAATATCACAAGGAGAACGAAACTTGTGTATTTTTCCCTCATAAGAGAGGGACGCCTACATGGACATGGTCATGTGCCTAACCGGGTTTACCTAATAGATAATATACTTTTATCCATATTGCTCTCCAAGTTCAAACGACCATGACCGTTATGGATTTGGCTAAAATTACCTTTCTTACACTAACCCCCCTCTTCTACCACCCTCGGAAAAAATGAGAGGAAAACTTTCTTGGCATGTCTGAACTTGAATTCTACTCTGGAAAAAGAAAAATCAGCAAAAGAGGCAAAGAAACAGGCAAAAACACCAAGAAAAAAGTTGCTTTTCCACATTTTCTCTCTTGAGCATGCATTAGTTATGTAATAGTTGGTATGAAGTAAGTTATGAGAATGCCTTATGAACTGTTACTGTTAGTGCTGCCACTACTACTACTACTACTACTACATACTTGTACTGCTTCTCTCTTCCATTTTTTCTCCTTGTACCTAAGAAAAAGTACACGAGCTACATTGAAAGCTCGCACACTTCTAGTTTCACTTTCATTGCATTTTCTTCCATCCCATTACCTCTAATCTCCGAGGGGACTTGAATAGGTGGCTTCCAACGAACTAGACGCAATACTATGCTACCACTGCTAGCACATCGCACATCTTTTTTGTGATTCCAACCTTGCACTCCGAATATAAAAAGGGAGAGAGAACTCGATGGTGAGGTAGACCAGATACACCAGAGAGAAAACCGAAGATAGGTAATAATCATGTGGAAATGGTATATTTTTTTAGTCTGTAGTAGAAATAGTAGTGGTACTACGAGTTACCGGTCAGAGAAAGAAAAGTAAGCAAACCAACCGAGGCGTGCATAAGACCTTCTAGAAAGACGCAGCAGACACAAAGAAAACTTATTATTATGTACCTACGACCATTCAAGAAACTTCCATGAAAATCATAATGCGCCCGATCCTCTAGCACCACTGCTACTGCAACTTTACTAACAACACGTTTTTATTCTGCCGAACATTATCCCTCATTCTATACTTCCCCATTCATTCCAACGTCTATAGCAGCAAAAGCACAAAGTATCCGTATTTTGATAATAGCTGGAAAAAACCGAAGGCTAGACTGCTTCCAAGACTAGTGATGATGAGGATGATGTGTTGTTTTGTGTTGGTGAAGGTGTATGGAAACTGCCTATAAAGGAGGAAATCGGCTTTTGTATTACCCTGAAAATATTTCATTGAGGGATTTCATCTCATCAGGCTGCACACCACTCTGTGTTTTTTTTCCTAGAAAAAAAAGACCACTTCGTTGTCTAACAATATTGAATAGTAATGGGTATCTTGTACTGACTTTTTAAGGGGTAATATAAAGGTATTTTTGTAGTGGAAATGGGTATTTTTGCAACCTTAAGCATACAACACATTTTCTTTTGGTGTTACTTTTATCGATCTAATTCATGAAAAAGTAAAATATTTCTTGTAATTTTTTCTCCAAACTTGAGAGAATACCGGAAAGCGTCCGCGAGACGAGTTTCTTAAGTAGGACCACTTTCTTAATTATTAATTAGACTGCCTAAAATTTCCAAACTGTCTTACCAAAAATATGTTAGCTATGTGGCTGTTTTTTTGTTTGTGGTAGAGGGAAAAGTGTGGTGGATGGGTGGATATAAATAACTAAATTATTTACTCATTGTTGAAACCGCGTACAGGTGAAATAAGAGGCTTTAGCGAGATAAATAAACAAGTGCCTGAACATACATTGTATACATGAATTATTTTGATACACAAAATGCTGCGTAGTACTCGACTGTGGGTGTGTAGGCTCGAAAATCATCCATATGTCATTACTGTTGAGTGTAATTTTCCACAGAAATAACAATTTCATTTTTCATCATTGCCATTACGCTTGATGAGGATCCCGAAAAATAGACGATGACACGGACGTGCTCAACAACCAACTCAAACATGTAGAGAAACAACCCAGGCAAGCTTGTAGAGCGTACGTATGGCAGCCAAATAAACTTTTTCTTGCCACTTGCCTCCTTGTCAAGTTTTAACTAACCACATGTCAAGTTTTTATACATATCTAGCAGTAGGTGTATATACAGAATGGACTCGCCCTCTCTAAATAAACCTCTTATTATACCTTTGTAGGTACCTATCCGAAAGCACTTTTGAAGTAAACCTGGCGCTGCTTTGCTGCGGTGACTGTTATTAGTGCTGCTGCTGTTACAAGGAATTGTTATGGTGGATGGTGATAGTAGTGGTGTTCAAGTCAGAAATATTTTATGGAGATGGGTCGAAATAATGAAGGTTGATAGGGGTCATGTCATTTTCTCACTTGAAATATAAATGAGCTGTTTGAAAAGTTAGAGTATTAACCGAGAGCTGTGATGATGATGATGATGATAGAGCAGTTTGGCGTTTGGCTTAGGTCACTTCTTATAGCATTGCTGTGCAAGGTGTGTACTATATGGTGTTGACTCTGTGTTGTTGGTTTGCTTGCTGCTGTTGTACTAGTTTTATGTTAAAAACTTTTTCCCAAAATAAATTAAGGCTCGACATGAAATAACACTTTTGAAGTTTTCACTGTGTAACTAAAATGGACAGTACAACAGTGTAGTAGGAAGTTGCCATTACACTATCAAATGTCGCAGGTCACAGCAGTCAGTGTTTATTAAGTTAACAATAAGGTCCCTCTCTGCTCTGTAAATGAAAGTGCCTTTTTGCACACAAGAGCAGTAAAAGCTAACAAATGAAAATTTGTGAACTACTCTACAAGACACATTTGAAAATGGTCATGTAGTAAGAGACAACCAACACATGAAATTGTAAAATGGCGTTGTAAATAGAAATCTTCAGAAACTTACACTCTCTTTTGCGCAATCCTGTTACTGCTGACCCCCTTCTCATAATCCCCAATATTTGGAGTGCATTTCCGGGTTTCTTCATATCAGCACAGTGAACAACTCTCCCAATTTCAGCTGACATGATTGAAGAGCACAATAGTTTCATTTTACTAAAAGTCATGTTCTTTTCGACAAAGGCTTTCATTCATCCGAGTGCCTTCCCTTGTGTACGTACGACAATACTTGGTGTTCTGCTGACGTTGCATGCTGCTAGTTGGGGACGTACTGACTGGGCCATCCATACACCTCCAATTTCATTTGATGTTGCTGGAAAGAAGCTCTTTCGCTCTGAAAGGAGAGCAAAGAGCAAAAACTTCAATTGCACGCAGCTGTTCCTCATCCATTTTGACAAAATGTTGTTACAAGGTTTCAAATTTTCCACCGTTGCCCTTTCTTCACCAACAAAAGCAATAGCACGTATTAGACAAAGTGACTTGCCGTGAAGATGATGCACTTTGAAGAGCACGTCACATTCAGTAGAACGTTCGATTCATCAAAGTATTACTTTCAAAGGGATTCTCCCGACCAACAATACATTTTTGTCGATGCAACATGGAAAACGGAATGCCGGGGTTATTTTTCCCTGTCCAACGCCACGACGGCTAATCGAAGCCGAGCCTTTTCCCCTAAATGATAACACAACCATTTGCCTCACATTTTTTGTATTTATCGCTGTAGTTGAACAAAGGGCAAAAGTGGAAAGAGATGAAAGCCATTTGGCGTATGGACATGTACCCATTAGTTTACAACTGCATCAACAGCAGCAGGACTATTACTGCTGTGGTGACTTTTGAACACTTGAACTGGTCATTCAAGTGTTATTTTTTAAACATATTTTCTTCTTGTCTTTGTTTCCTTTAGTTATTGCTTTATGCACACTTTTAATGGAAATCCTCTTTAAGTTGGTTCGTTTGACTGGGCGCTTCTAATTTTCGATCAATATACCCAACGGTCGTACATTTGCTTTTCTTGAAAGCGGGTGTGTTGTTGGACGACATTTTACTTTACAAAACTAATTTTCCTCTTTGAATTGTTTTCCTTACATTTGCCTTTTGTTTTCTTAGGTTGTTGAAAGGACAGCTCTTGTCGGAGTAACTCTTGTTTGGGTTTGAAGGCAGCCATGTATTTTGTTAGCAGTTTAAACTACTTACAGGAAACTTCTTAGCAACTTTTGAGAATAGAGGGAGAGGCTGAGTCTGTGTGTATGTACATATGTGTGTGTGTTCGAGAGAGAGAAACGGAGAGAGTGAACAGGAGAAGGAAAACAGAGTTAGGTCCCTAATCTAACCCACACACACATGATAATACAATGTTGTTTACTTTTTCTTTAGATAAGCGTTAGCAATATAACCTTCTATTCATCTTCGGTATAGGCTATATTTTGTAATATTTTCATTTTTTATGATGATGGTCATACTTTTTCAAACATAAATGTACTCACAATACACAATACATTTCCCTCGTAAACACGCATTATTATAGTGTTGTCGTCATATACTTAAGTTTAAAAGAATCGATTGCTGTGCTGTTTTCAAACCATCTGGAAGAAAACATTCATAATTTTGCTGACACTCTAATAAATCAGTTTGAGGGTAATATTTTCCAAATGTACTTACCTACTGTACACGCTGAAAAGTGAAAACAATGTACTCTATTGATACTTCTGTTACGCTCTACCACACTCTCGTGACTTTATTCACTGTTACTGGTTCGTTTCGTATCCAGCGCTGCTCAGAAAGAAAGAAAAATTAGGAAGTTAAAACTGCTCCAGATTTTTTGGAAGAAGGTAGTGCATCTGCGCCCATCGTCTCTTTCTTATGTACATGTATTAAAACAGATAAGGGATGCACATGTAGTAAAATAATTTAGTTCCAGTTATAAATATGTATGTTGTGCAAAAGTTAAGAAAAGTATCCCTTGTGTGATTACCACAACAAAGAATGAGCACACAAGAAGATGAGTAATGCATTTTTTCTTTGTGTCTTGGCATTTTCACTCTCTCCACGTTCCAGTCCTAAATTACTTTTATAAACAGTTGATAAATTTGCATATCCAGCGTCGTGTAATAGAAAATAGGTACATAAGTGGGTAAAGACGTGGCGCACCACATGAAATGATAAAATGTCTTTCCTTCCTGTTTTTTCTTACTCACTGACAATGACTTCTATACCAAAGAGTGTTTATCTTTCCTCTTTTCTCCCCATGCGCTATTTCACATTTTATTCTGTGCAGCTGTTATGAGTCTTCTTTCATTAAACAAGACCAAAAAAGTCTACCGCAATTGTATGAAAAGAACCACTATAAAAACTGTGATATAGTTCTTGGGAGTCACCCACCGTCTAAATTCATATACAGTAATGTGCCAGGTTGTTCCCATCATACACACATATTGGGTTATTTTCCGCCACTACTAACAACGCATCCCTTTTCTGTAATGTTATTGCAATACTTCAGCATTTCTTCTCATAACGTTAGTTTTATTAATATTATTATTAAACTTCTGATCGTAAAGAAGCAGTGAATTTTTTTATGCACAAAAGTTTGCTTCAAGCTGAATCGAAACACACGCGCAGGTATAGTACGTAAAGTCAGTTCCATTTTTATTGAATATTCACCATCATCTACTGTCTTGGAAAATCATTGCCTTGTCTTTTATTTTCCATATCTTCCAAAATGGCCCTATCTCTTCCTTTTTCTTTTGTGTTTTGACTTATACGTTTTGCTTGCCTGTATAACTGACTTGTTGGAACTTTTCTGTGCGGATACAAAACTACTCCTACTACTACGACACAGCACTATGATGTAAATAATAGTATTGCATAATATGTTAGGATGAAGGAAGATCCAGGAGGAATTTATAGGCTTTCTTCTTGTTTCTGCCAGTTTCCACACAAGAAAGGGAAACGGAAACCGATATAGTAAAGTATGGGTACTGTGTATAAGGCATTCATACAATATGTNTGATGTAAATAATAGTATTGCATAATATGTTAGGATGAAGGAAGATCCAGGAGGAATTTATAGGCTTTCTTCTTGTTTCTGCCAGTTTCCACACAAGAAAGGGAAACGGAAACCGATATAGTAAAGTATGGGTACTGTGTATAAGGCATTCATACAATATGTGTGTCCCATACAGTACTGTTTTGACAGATAATATAACAGAAAATATTACTTTTGGTATAACCACGTCTAATATTTCATTTGCAAAACAAAGATGCGTTATACAGACGTTTCTGTCCTGGCAAGAATCCTGGTGGCATGCTCGTCGGCTGCCGTTTCGCTTTTGTCTGTATGTGTATAGATTTCAAAAGTAAACTTTGCTCTCCTGCCTGTTCCGTACTGTAAAAAGAAACACAGGCGCTGTTTTCATTTCTAACTTTTTTTGCTGCTGGCTCTCTGCCTGTCTGAATGTCGCTCATTGCACTACTCACGTTGTGATAAAAGTGTTATTAACACTGATGGAGGTCGAGGTGGCGTTTACACAATTTTTCCTCTCTTTCTCATTTTGGTTTCACTTCTTGTGTGATTGTCAATATGTGAGCGGCAGTCAGCTAATATCTGTCTATTTTACTCAAAGAGCGAACCGAGTAACCGGATACTACCCTGCGTGTGTCGTCGTCTCAACGCGCTGTAAATTGGTATGTATGTTATGTAAATATGTACTCTTCCACAAATTGTGCGTACACGTGTGCGAAGGTGGCCTGTGTGTGAACAGATTATTTATATGTGTATATGTTTGCGTACGGCCTAAATTGGCTAACAGGGAGAGAAAAAAACAAATTTGTTTGTGCAATATTGCTTCCCAACATGATGCGTAAGTGTCGAGAATGGGGTTACAAAAGCGCACGTTCAACATAATACCGCGGGTAGGATGTAGCATTAACGCAACTCCCTGTCGTTACAGTGTAAACGGCCGTAACGACGGGTAATTTGGTAAGAATGGTGTTGTTTTGTGTTTATTGTCTAATATTTTGTATCTACCTCAATAGTAAATACATATGCGCTACATGCAATGAAATACTTGTTTTGGGCTTGCAAATACGAACAAAAAAATATTTTCGGGTTTGGTGTGCGTAGTTGGGCACTACTACCAAGAGAATCATGCAATTTTTCACTTTAAACTACCTAATGCACATCATAACCCATCGAAATATGTAGTACATGTTTTTCCCAACATGCAATC
>JAHZNB010001890.1:9573-47758 GCA_027744295.1 Callyntrura guangdongensis
ACGGAGATACAACGTCGAGAAATGACCACGAACACCGTAATTATCCTGATGATCATCGTTTTCACGATGGAACATAAATACCTTCAAACTAAAGTTTACGAATGTACGTATATATCTAGGCATATAGTCCTGCAGCAAGAGAAGAAACCATTTTTACCACAGTCATTGTAACATACCATTTTATTGCCATTTACTCACTGCCATGAACGTGTGCAACGTAACAAGTACGAGAGGAGAAAAACCATAGACCACCACACCACAAAACACTGTAACCAGCAGAGGAGTTTCATTTTTTTTACTAAAAGCAATATTGTCCAAAATAAATGTCATATATCAGAAGAACACCGAGAGTGTGTGAGTCTAGATAAATGTGGTTGAAAAATTAATGGCCTAACAGGTAGATAGGCTACTAGACAATTTAATTTCTTGTTGTGTTGTCGGCTCTCATATTTTTTCGTGCTTGTAACCTGTTCATAACTATTTCGAAAATAAAAACGTTCAACGTTCAAAATGAAATAGGGAGGAGTAACGACTGCAGATTTATAAAGGTAAATGGATAGGCAAAAATAATGTGCATTGTAATTGACCATTGTTTAGGTAAACCGTGTCCACTGCAATAATAATTGAAAATTGTAATCACCGTGTAATGTTTAATATGGAAACAATCATTTTTTTACAGTATGGTGATATTCAGCAATTTCATTGCTCCTGGTCACCATTTAACTGCTGTAGTAATATTGTGTGGTAGTAGCACTGCTGCGTTATCGTGTGTGCGTGTGCATTTAATTGAGGAGACTTTGCTATTTCGCAGGCATCTATTTCAGGCTGCATTTATGCATGTCCTGCAAGTTTTTATGCACTTTACACGTTTCGTTTTTAGCAAGTACATAAATAATAAATATATATTACTCATTTTCCGTTCAACTAGTTCCTTGGTTGAGAAACTGAAGAGGTCGACGACGACATGCAAATGGAAGACTCTGTGTATGTATGTAGTTTACATGCAAATTTAACAATTTACTTGAATTATTATCTATGACTTCGTCACCAACGTAAACGCAATCCAACAACAACAGCTTTCCCTTTGAGCAATAATCTGTCAATATTGAGTGATATTTATAGCTGGCCAGATTTGTTGTTCCTTTAACAGCCAGTACAACAAGCAACGCAAATGCTGACGCAGTGATGGGGATCATAATGATGATGATGATGATGAAGAGGATAAAAGTACGACCATCAACGACAACGGGTGGGTCTACTTGAGTAGTGGTGGTGATGACGGTGGACGACAATTTCACTCTTTTCGTATTATCGCCAGTAATTTGCATGTGTATTAAACTACGACTTATTATTGTTGCTGAAAGAGTTCGTTTCTGTCCTGCCAACGGCCATGTAGAATGACTGTAACCCATAGTTTTGGTTTTATTACTTTGAAAAGGTTAATGCTACGTGTTATTTATGGATTTGTGTGCCACAAAGTCGCAAAATAGGTACACGCGGTGGACATGGTGACAGTGCCGCACAGTACAAACATTCAGGAGGCGCATAAAACATTAAATTTTACCTTTTGCTTGGTCTGTTTAACAGTGGCAAGTTCCACCACGTACTGCATACTATATAGTAAGGTCCCCAACGTCAGACCTACCAGACGGTTAGGCTATTATTGTAACTATTCCGTTGACAACGACAAAGGCCCAAAATGTATGTATGTAGCACAAAATGACAAAAAGTTTCTGCGCAAAAAATACACAGAATTTACATGACGACAGGAGCAGAGCAACACACACGGACAAGCACGACGAATACATTACTAGGGTGGTAGTGGCAAGTGGTAAATACACAGCATTTTTGTTTGTATAGAGCAATGTCAAATGCTTATGTATACTTTGGTGCAGAGATTTTTTGACAATCGTCCATTAAAAATAATCATTAAATGATCGTGTGCTCACAGGCAATTGTAAAAAGTTGCCGAACTTTCAGAGGGAAAACGGTGACAAACATGCAATAAAATTCTCTTTACACTTCACAGTTTATCTTGCAGTACGGCCACATTAATATCATGCATAAAGGTATCTCTGTTGAAAAAGTATGAAGCCAAATTTACTTACACTGCAGTGTGATGATGATGTATTCGTAGCGTGTTGATAATAATTTCGCCCGAGGACGCAGGTACAATTTCAGGAGAGGAAAATCAGTCTCTTCATCTCTTGTCCCCACATCCCAATTAAATTCTCTTTAAAACTATTTTATCCCAGAATATACATGTTTTAAGTAGGAAATGGCTGCTCTTGAAGCTTCACTTTTATACCTTAATCTGCAGCTTGTTGTGTAGCAGAGAGTTGTCCGTGTCAATGTAATTTGCAGTTTTGCCAACTCAACGCCAACACTTGACAGTAGCAAAGCAAGGTAGGTAAAAAGTAGTTGGCATCTTCCTACAACAATAAATTTTGCATAACTTTTTTGTAAGTCCACATTTTTGACAGAGCAGCACCAACACCAAGATCACCGGATATAATGGCACAAGTTGTACATAGACAGATCGTCATAATCACCGTCTCTCTTTCTCTCTCTCTCTCTCTCACTTATTCACTCTTATTATCATAACAATTCCATTATCATTTTAACCATTTTTATGGATTTTTAACTCCGCTGAAGCACCATCCACCCCACACCACCAACAACCACTACTACAGAGAGGGATTTAAGTTTAAACGGGCGGATTGACTGGATGGTGCCTTGTTTTTGAGTCGTAATTTTTGCAGTTTCAGCATTACACAGAATACATGCAGATTTTTTTTTCTTTTTGCTTTCGAAAAATATTGCTTGTTTCACAAAATGGCAGTAACATACTCACTCATACAACAGAGATGGTGTAAGCCTGAAATTATTACTTTTTTACAGGGATTTTTCGTTGTGCTTCTCGTGTTTCCACAGGCAGAAATCCTGTTTTTGCTCCTGCTCCATGCGTGACAAACGCTTCTTTGAGAGGAGGAAGCAAGAAGAAAAGGGCTTTTATACCTAATGCCAAATGCTGTTGTTTCTTTGTTGTTATTCTTATGACGGGGAGTAAAAGTAAGCTATTAAATGGGTTGCCTTATTGCAGCAGTAATATAATCACTGTTTAAATACCACATGAGCAGAGAAAACGACGAAGAAAATGACAATAAAAATGAGTTGAAATTTATGGCTTTTTTCCTATCACCATGTACTGTTAATGATTGTTACAGGAGAAACCAAATGAATAATATAGGTATTATGCCTGCGCAAAATGCCCACCTTTTTATTTTTTTTTTCTCGCTATAAGTGCTAAAGAAGCGAGAGAACGACGACGAGGATGGTACGAATGTGATATACATTTAAACATGAAAAGACAATAAAAAAATTTTGAACGCCTTGTTACTTCATCTTCGTATTATTATTATTATTATTAATATTACTATTACCATTATCCTATTCGGCCATTGTCTCGTTTAAAAACTTGTGCACATTTGCTTTCGTAAACCGAATTATCGGAGAGCATGCATGTACCTAGAGATAAGTGGGGGAAAAGTAAACACAATTAAAATTCCTGTTTCTTGAATGCGTTTTATGATACGACGTGGTGAACGCACTACCTTTCCCTTTATGCATATGTACATACGCATATGTACAAACCTTCTAAAGTGCTAAAAGTTTTGTCGAAATGGTTGATGAGCACACATATATAACACTAAACGGAGAAGAAGAGAAAAATCACAAGTACAAAAAAGAAATAAGCGACCAATCGGATCATCCTTACTACTTGACTTGATACGATTATGGCAATAACAATAATAAAAATAATAATAAATAATGCAAACCATCATTTACACATAATTTAGCAACAGCAGCAGCAGTGCAGTCGTAAAGTGGTAGCAGCTGTACAACCAGAAATGTCATGTTACCCAAAATCCATGTAACGGTCTTTTTCCTTATTGCTTCTTCTTCGGTGGCACTCGTTTTTTGTGCTACCTTCGATGTTGTCGTCATCATCGCCACCACTTAAAAATATTACGACTTTGAGCGGGAGCGGTACCAATATTACCGATAATCTGACTGGTGACTTAAGAATAGGTCTTGGTTTATTAACAAGAAGTCATAAGAAAGTAGTGGGAAGTAAAGTAGGCTGGTACATCAGCTACAGAAGCGTAGAAAGCTACTTTCCTTTCCTACTACTGCTGCTGCTGCCTATATACAATGATTGCAGAGATTGGGTATTCATCAATTTGTCATAAAACTGGTAATACTAAATAGTAAATACGAACACATAAAAAGGATTTTTTGTTTTATGGTTGGATGAACCGCTAAAGAAAAATAAATTTGTCGACTGGATGTTGTTACGAAGAAAATGTGAACGAACCATTATTCCTACCAGGGGAAAAGGGATAAAGAGAGAGCTAGACAGTTTCGCTGACTTATTTCAATGCTTGCTCAAGCAAAATAGAGAACAATAAAAAATGCACAGGCCATTGTACAACTGTGCTACCTAATTTCCTTTACAATGAACCAGTTGAAAGATACAATCTAGCAGCTGGCGTGTGTATTAAATATTGTGCCCTGCCATATTGTACGGTATTTCATATTATCGCCAGTGATCACTGGTAGGCAACACTGCTGCAGCAACAGTAACAATAGCAGAGCCCAAAAGTGTTAGGCTACCGCGCCCTACAAAATTACCATCAGAAAGCCTAATTAGTTTTTTTTCTGGATCGATCCACTCATTTGCATTTATTTATTAACCTTAATGATCTCCTTTAAAATTGTACACCCACGCCATTTCTAATGATTATTTAGAAAAAAAGGGAGTACAAAGAAAGAAATGATGAACGAGAAAAAAAATAATCGACAAGCAGAGATTTAGAGAATGCAATGACCTCAGTTTTGCTACAGATTATTATACGTTCCATCCCGGTGAGGGTTTATGTAGATGGATGGATCGATCTTTTCGTGCATGTATATTTTTTCAAAAAAATATGGTTCATATCGTGAAATGGCGCATAATGTAGGCTCCGCTGTAAACACTGTACTGTACTAGACCAAAAATTCTGCTGGTTGTGGCGTGGTAACGTTTTGTCCGTGCAGGTCATTATTATAAGTTTGACTTGGCAGTAAAAATATTTGTGCACCGCCTTACATTACAGTACAGTCAACAGTATAGAGAATAAGCACACCTAGTCACACAGAGCCAAATCAACAAGGTGTATTGCATCATCACAGTATCCTTTTTGCGGACTGCTGAGTACTGACTGACAAAAAACCTTAGTACAACGTTACATGCTAAACCTACGGCATTTCATCTCAGAGAACCCCTGCCGCAGAGATGCACATGTCTGTAGAAAGACGTATGGGGGATGGAACGTGTTCAAACAACTAACCGGAAAAGGAAAAGAGTAGTTTATTCTACAAAAACCAAAGAATTACATAGATTTTTTTAAACTCTAAACCAAACAGGAAATGTCATCGGTTCCGTATCTAATTTCTAGTGTCAACACATGTGGCTGAAATTGTCAGAACGACACTACTAAAACAATTACCGGCGACGTGGTTACTACTACATAGTAACAGCAGTAGTCGGGGTGATGGTGGTGATGCTATTTTATGTTGTAACAGTAACCCTTGATTTTGTTGGACAGAGCTTGCTAAATCACAAAGGAAATGAGCGTGAGTATAAGGACGAAATACTAATTAATATAACGACCATGAAATGCGCTGTAAGGAAATATATAAAGGGTGTGCAACATAGATCCACAATAATCATTTCCATGTGGTGCGATTACAATATTGTCACAAAATCTGTGTTTCTATACATAAATATCCCATGTATGTTGTTAGAATATTTTCCCTTTTTTACCGTCCAGTTTTTTAGGCTAGAAAGAATGCAAACTTACACAATGGGCAAGGTTGAGGAGAAAAGAAAAAAAAAAGTTTGTCGGCAGCTGAAAACCGACGATGAGAAGGGTACGGACAATGGTGGCTATGGCCATATTGTGATGATGATTCATAAATAGTGATACGCTCTGGTGATGTAAATCGACCATAGACAAAAATGTCTGAGAATGCTGGCAGGAAACAAGCCAACGAGACCCCATTTTTATCTTATCTCTTACCCTACAAAATCGTATTGAACGTATTAAACTCCAATGAGATACACAGTTGTATTTACTTTTTGATGTTCATCATGTTTGTGGTGTGTGTGTGTGTGTTCAGTTGGGAAATTTTGTTGAACTCATAATTTAAAACGCACATCCGTTCCGTGTGCGTACTCTAAAGTTTTCCCTTTATAAATAGTAGACGGCATTCCTGTTTCCAGGAAAACTCCACAAAATTTATTAATAGCTGGTATTGTTAATGAATAAAAGTCATGAAAGGATAACGACTTGAACCATCATCAATATGTTTATCGTATGACATGGATGAACGTTTCTTTCAATCTTTTGAGAAATTTTTTGTCTGTGCCTTATCAAAGATTTTTTGACTTTGGTAAAAAAAACTATCCGCTGCGTTGTAACCCCTCACCCACAAGAAAAACGAACAGAACTCTAAATCCTGATTCTTTACATGATAAATAGCCGGATTTAAAGTTTATTTTATGGTTTACACAGCATCATTACTTTATGGAAAAAGGTCCACCACCTAGAAGAACCTCTACCAGAGAACTATAGTCTATGAATACTACTTTATGCAAGTCGATAGCAAGAGCCACGTTAAAAGGACTTCTTTTAAATATAAAATACATTTAACATTTCATCTTCATTTCAAGATAAAAACATACCATTTCTCTACTTGTTTTCCCAACAACCCCATAACCTTTTTCACCGTTGCTCTGATTGTACTACACGCTGCTCTTTATAAAACCGGACTACTCTCTCTCTCTCTCTCTCTCTCTCTCTCTCTGCTATCCTTTCATCAACACTAGCATCATTGTCATTGTCAGTCAACATATCATGAAAAATAACATATTTCAGTCAATCGTAAAAAAGCGGAAACCATTCATTTTTAGACAAGCTAACCCGAAAGGTTAATGCAATATTATTATTATCATCATTATTGCATTTTACTGCATGTACACGCATCCATTTGTTACTTGTACTGGTAGCTCAATTGCAGTCAAAGGCGTCGTCAACATGATCATCCCTAGAAATAAGTTTAAATCACGTCAACAGCAATCATTCATAGCGCAGAGCTACATTACTAACTTTTCTCATATTCACAGTCACACTACTACATATGTTAGGTATGTATCTACAACAACAGCAGTAGTAGTAATAGTAGTGGTAGTAGTAGTAGCTTTTAGAAAAGAGCTCATCATGTAACCTTTTGACAGAAATTTGTAAAACAGGCTTCACTAAACGAATCTATCAAGACGCCCTAGGCCGCCAGTGCTAAAACATCCAAAGAGGAAAACAGCTACTGCTACAAATAAACCTTTAACTAGAAAAACTGCCATAAACAACAACCAACACAAAAAAATACGCTGCTCTTGCTCATTTCGTGCAGCTTGGCATGAAGAAGGTGATGAGCATGATGTGATGAGATGAAGCTTTGAAAGATATTTCTCCCTCTCTCTTGAAACCACGATAATGTATTTCATTCCCCCATTCAATTAACAAGAATTTCCTGTACCGATCATCATATCACTTTTTCAAATGCATAATAACAATCATCATCTCTTCGCTTTTCATCATCACAATCTTCACACATGCATGCAAGGATTCATGCGTGCACGCATGCAAGCAAGCATTTATTTCACATGTTTACCTATGAGCTATGATATTATTACGGTAATAAAAAAGTGTATAATTTTGGGGGATTTACAATTTTTGCCCCATCTGCAGCAGATCTACCATCTACATGATGATCTTTCTCTGCCTCGTCTTTTGCTCTATCGAAATAATAAAAAGTGATCCCTACCAAACCAACAGAATCAACCAGGGTTAGGATTTATGGTGGCATTTATTAATGTTTTTATGTGTACCTATGTGACTATCACTATTTATGTGTATTATATATTATATATTTGCGTCTGCGAAAGAGAGAGAGAGAGAGAGAGAGAGAGTGAGCGAGATAAATGATTTAAGTGAGGACATGAAATACGGTTTACTTAATGCGCTAGCAGACTTTTCTTGATACTACCAAGTCAATCAACGCGGAAACTACCATCTTCATCAGTTCTGCTGACAAATGCTCGTATGTGTGTGTGTGACTGAGCGGGAGCGTGAGATTCTTTTTCATTTCAAGTCACATCGTGAAAACGTAAAAGGGGGCAAATCGTATTACGTAGGATTTTGCAACTGACAATTAATACTGTCGTTGCTGTTGACTGCCGATGCAGTCGGCCATTTGATATTTTTTTACCAGTTGCAGGCTGACAGCAACAGATCGCATCTATTTAAAGGGAATGTTCGAAGCATGTCATGGAAGGAAGCCCGTGCAAAAAAAACTATTCCATTACTCATTAAAATTTCTATTGATGTCGACAACAAAAACACTTTTACACGTATTTGCAGCTAAGCGAGTAATTAAATTGTACTTGCAAGTAAATCCATTATATTTTTTACGAGGGACTATCGGTGCCACATTGATTATTGACGGTGATGGTTTACGCAAAGTTATGGCTGTTTCAAAGATGCTTTTTACATAGAGCCTAGTAAGGCACCGCAAGGGAAAATCGATTTTGCTCTGTAGCATATCTCTGGTAGCGTCGAGATGAGAACATAAAACCGAGAACTGTGGTAGTCGACACTTAACCTGGCAATAATACACAATTATGGCAATAGTAGACATATTTTTATGGTTGCTAAGGCTGGCGCAGTGAAATGCATCATGAATCTTGCTGATATTGTGAAATCTAACCGTATCCGATTCGGATCAGGATATGTATGTCACATTGGTATTTTTTTAATTAGTGATAGATAGCAATGATGTAGTATCATGAACTGAAGGAGTCCATCTTGATAAGAGATTTAAGCCTATTTTCAACCCTTTCGTCAATTGTCCTTTATTATTACATACATACGTATATATCGCTGATGAAACCAGAATGAAGGGTTATCGTGGGAACGTTCCCTTCTCGTCGCGTTGGTTGAATTCAGGTTTGAACGCATACCGTACACGGTTATATTCGATAAAATGCGATAACTACCGCTCTAATCATGTTTAGCAGTCATCAACTTCGCCACATGACAGAAAATGACAAGTTGCTTAATACTTACAATTAGCTGATATAATAGTGAAATGAATGAATCATTTCTTTAGTTATTCGTGGCGTTGATAATAACGAATAAATAAGACAAGGGATGTCTATTGAAATATTCTTTATGAAAGAGAGAGATGATGCTGCATGGTTGAAATTTAATTATTTTTATATTACATCATTATTAGCTATACACGCTCCAATACTCCTATCCCAGCGCCACTTCATTAACATTAAAAGTATCAGCAAAAGGCATATTATTACGACCTGTACTGCCAACCAGTACGACAACCATTAATCATTTGATTTTTGTACTTAACATCAACAATAAAATCTAATAATTGAACATTTAGCAATCAATGAGAGGCTTTTCACCATTTGCTGCTTCCCACCAAGCAAGGCAGGTGTGTGAGTGGCGCTCAGAGAGAAGAGTGGAATAGTAAAAGGTTTTTTTTTAAAAAAACGCTCACACGTGGCAGCTTTAGCAGCACTACGTCGTCATCTGCATTTCAGTATTTAGCAGCAACATAGTGAATAGTGGCACTTAAGTCATGCAAGAAATATTTTTGTACGATAATAACGATGATGTGCTTCACCAATTCAATCATTTTGACTTCCTGCTGGTACACGTTGCATACATGCTCTGTTGAGAAAACGTGCTGTGTTCACCGTACAACAGTCAAAACTTTTGATTACGACAGAAAAAAATCATCTACCCTGTTCATACACAAGTAACATCTTGAAAGATTTTTCTGATGTTTTCATCTGCACCCTTACAGACGAGTACAATCAACATTAACTCTTGCTGTGCAGTAAGCAATTCGCAATTATGAGTTAATTTCCTACCCGTAACTTACAAGCTTTCAATTCAATACCCTCTTATACTCAAATACATCTCATGGACCTGTACAGAAATCAGTTCCGAAGGAGAATTTGATTTAAAAAAACAATTACTTTTTTAGAAGTCTTTTGAAACATTGCAAACAAATTGTTCGATTGTCATTGACAACTGAATAATACAAAGGCTCAAAAAGTACATTATGCAGAATATGCCGTGCTGTGGTATTTGTACAAATGTTTGGCCTCGATGGTAGAGGTAATGTCGCGAGTAGCGCGTTTTTATAAGATTTAATATGTATTTTGTATACAAGATTAATTTATTATTGTTGTTAGAAGTTCCGAAGGAGAATTTGATTTAAAAAAAACAATTACGTTTTTAGAAGTCTTTTGAAACATTGCAAACAAATTGTTCGATTGTCATTGACAACTGAATAATACAAAGGCTCAAAAAGTATATTATGCAGAATATGCCGTGCTGTTTGGCCTCGTTGGTAGAGGTAATTTCCTTTATATGGAAGATTTGAAACCTTATTAGGCCATAATTCAGAGAATTGCCTGTAACAAACAAAAAAAGCACGTTTCCTGCCACTACGTTCTGCAAAAAGTTGGTTCATTTTCATATTTTTGCGTTAACGAAGAAGTGGAAAAATGACAACGTCATTTTTATTATTATTTGTTTGTTTGTGTACATGTACAAATGATAAAGGTCATCCCATCACATTCACTTCTTATTCCACTTGCTTTACTGCTTATTCTCTCTTGTTTACGTGAATACACACCGACAGTGATGGACAGTTCAAAGTAATCACAATTCATAAGGCATCATCATTATCCCTATCACACAGGGTAGATAGCCAGCAAAGCTCACAGAGTGAGTTAAGACGAGAAAATTAAGTTATACACACACAAAGCCTCTTTTCCTCCACTCATCATCACCATTCCATATTGTTACAACTTTATTTACAGCTCACTTCCCACACACACGTGAAGGTTACACGATACCTCCTAAGAAGCGTGGTCACTCTCAAAATGATTACTCATGGCTTATATTGACCAAAAAAATCGGCAAAAAGGAGAAAATAATAAGAAAAATGACAACAAAATGTTGATCAGTATACAATGCAATACCATGTTTGTACATAGATTACTACTTCTTTAACTACATTCTGTCAGCCAGCATTTTCTTTCATTTTTACAGGAACCTTCAATCAGTGGAGGAGCTCTCTATAATATTTCCTTAATTGTTTGTCAAACACGGAATATTAATGTATTTTGCCAAAATGAAATATATTGCAAAATAAGTGGTGTTCCTCGTTCGACCATTCCAATCACTGTCACATTAGTTCGTTCGTCTTTCATGGCGGTCACACTCGCCATTTTTCTACAGATTATAGTACTTTTTTGTGTAACAACAAAAAAAAACACAGCAAGTGTCCTTGACGATGATAAAGATGATTTAAAAATTATTATGCCAAATTGAGATTCACGTCGAGTTATGTACGTACACCATTGGTTTTGCGTTGATACTTCCCTTTAAATCATTATTAGCTGATTATTATAATCAGTACTTTTCATTACATCTATATGCTGTTGTCAAATATTATGCATGTACGTTGATGTCTGCTAAATTGATGATGATGAACAAGAAATGCATGTGTGTGTACCACCACCGTTAAAATGAATTGAAAAAATATAAGGAGTAAATGTGGAGTACAAGAGAAGGTGAATAGGAAGAAGATGCAGAGATGAGATTACGCGATGTATACGACAATAAAATAATGTTGTGTGTGTGTGTGTGTGTGCTTACTCGTACTTCTACTTCTTGAGCGCCTCTCTTCATCATCTTCATCGACAAATATGGAAGTTAACAACACAATGGCACCAAAAAAGAACATGACGTTTTTCACCCAATGAAGATTGGCAACTTTCCTATTATAGATCTTTCAAGATTGAAGAAGATGCTAGGGCCGCCACCGCCGCCGCTCTTGCTTTTCCACTCCATTAGCAAAGCGGTACTACTCCTCCTATCAGTTGAAATCAACAGCAACAGGGCAGCAAATTATATTTATAAAAAAAGTCTAAGGATGATATTGATGACAACAGCGACAACTCCACTCTCTCACTCCGAGAACGAATGGGTATGAGTCGTAAACAAAAAATCACACATAATAAAAAATATAATAACATATCTTGGACTCCGTAGCCAATCGCCTTAGATAGACACAAGTGGCGTTATTTTTTGTACCTATATGGTGTTCAAAATGACAAAAAAAACTTGATGTGTTCCTCTTCTGGTCAAAGCTGTTCTCTCCTCGTTTGTCGATGTCAAAAAAGATAATACGTTATATACCACTCTCTCTAATTGATAATGTACCCGCTTGTTAATATTATTATTATTTTATTATAAATTATTTTTTCTATTGAAAACCACCCATATACCAGTATTAGCTGTCCTACCACTTGTCATCCTCCTGTCGTCAACCAATTTAACCAATACACAGAAAAAATACACCATGAACTCCGTGCTGTCAACGTTTCTTCTTCTTTTTCAGTACACCTTCTCGTCACAGTCATCCGACTGCCTTTTATCTGTTCAGTTGTTTGACGTTTCTTTACAGCCAACAGTGAGATGTCATGTCAATATAGAACAAGACGAAAGGGATCAATCTGTTTTGATGTTGCGAAATTGGAAGATACCTCCACGACGAGTAGCGGTCCCACCCACACATATTTCCACATTTCCGGCAACTTGTCTTTTGCGCACGTAAGTACATGACATGTATCATTAATTGAAACGAAACTACATTACAGTGTAACCCAGAGTAATACATTATTATTATTATTATCCGTTATTCTACAAAACTTAAAGTGTTACGATCACTGCTGCTGCTGCTGAAACGTCGTGTGTGTCTGTGTGGCCTTAAGCTTCATATGTCAATGAAAATGAAATTTTTTAACTGCCTATTAATGTTTTCTGCTGCTTGTCTGCTGCGTGCCACCAACCACCACCGACAAAAAAAAGAAAAATGAAAGGGAGAAGATTTATAAAAATTCGCACGTTCCCATTATTTGTTATTTTTTTACGATTGTTTTTGTTATTTACACCATATATCATGGGTATCATCGGTGTCGTCGTCTGTGCAACTTTATTACCCTAATTACGATATTTGCACATGCCGCTAGTAATTTTGTAAAATACCTACCACTACTACATACTTTGTTGTTATTGTAATAATCATAATGGTGCATATTATCTTTGGAATAACGAGCTGATAAACGAACACTGTTGCACATCACACACCATTATTATGTTATGACTTCGTCTCCTCATTACTGGTGTTATTGTTGTTATTATTATCAATGTAGCTACCTATTTGTATTATTCACTGAAGTATAATATACCCCAGCATTTGTAACGATTTTGAGGGGATTCCTTTTCCACTCACTTCTGCAGTATACTTTCATTGAAATGATATATGCAACGCAAATTTATTTATGACCATTGACAACATCACCACCAACGTGAGAGGTAACTGAAGAAGCTCTATTAAATAAGCGGTCGCCACTGCAATTACAGCTCAATCATAAATTATCAACTAGTTAGCCCATTATTATTATTATTATTACCATTCATTTATCATTCCTCTTTTCTGAAAAATAAAATATACGATGGTATTAAAGAGAATACCTATTCATCATTCATTTATAATCATCGGCTTCTTAGTCGTCATCATCAAGTCATTTCTTTGCGTGTACACTCACGTTCTTAACGAGAGGGAGAGCTAAAATCTGAAAATAAAACTCGACGTCGTGTTTCTTAAGTAAGCAATTTATTGGAAGTTTAAAAACTAGGTAGGTATTATATCTGCTATTACATAGGTATACATGTATATGAATATGAATATATTTATCTATAAAAAACAAGTAATGCCAAACGTTCTTGCTAACTATAAACAAGGCAAAATCTCTGTTTGCAAAACAGATAGATGTTTTCTTAATAATAATGATAATTTCAACATATTTTACATGATTGATGATTATCATAATCCCATAAAAATCATGAATGGCGACGGTACTGCTGCTGATGAATCACTTGTTCATTCATTATTGAATTTCATTGATGGTGCCAGCAAGGTCTGTTCTCATGAGATTATTTGCTACTAGTTTTGCGTGCAAATTCTTTTCTACCGCCGTCAGCATTAGCCGGCATAATCGTGTGGTAGATTTAGTGTCATAAACAAACGTACAAAGTCAGCAGAAAACGAGAGAGGGAGGGAGAGAGAAAAAAATTCCCACGGTGTAGTCTGTAATTAGTCAGGCTCGTTTCTTGGTCGTCTCATTTTCTTCTCTTTAAAAAGCCTATCTTTCATCAGCAAGCGTTGCAGAAAAAGACAACGTACCTAAGGAACAAAATAAGCTCTCTTTTGTTAACGACAAAGTCATTTCAAAGGCTGGTGGTTGGGTTAGTTTACTATGGCTTGTACGCTTGAAGATGACATTGAGAGGAGAAAAAAAGTGCTGAGTGAGACACTTGAAAAAATGCGACTTTGACAACTTTATTCTTGAATAGGGAAGACCAGCGTTTATTTTCAGCACTTTACAACTAGTAACTTTCTATCCTCTCCCGAATATTCCACCTTGGGTTTGAGCTTACCTCATGACAGAATTATGTTAAACAATTTCGCACGCAGAAGGCTTTCTCGAAAAAAGACAAAAAATGTTTAAAAAACTGAATTCAGCCCAATTTTAACCATCTTTCTTTGCTGCAGCACTGAATTTGCTAGTTAGATATGCATATGTGTAATTTACGGTTGGAGTGTGCGTTAGGCATATACATAACCGCATCAATTAATTCCACAGTAACGTGGTTTTACCAAGTTGTCGATACCGCCTCGTCAATGACACCAACACATTAGAGACGACAAACAATGATGTTATATTATATGGATGATTATCTCCTCCAAGACAACGGCGAGACATGTTTTTTGCATATTATCAGAAAATACCACTTCATATGCACACGTAACGATTTGCTGGCAAAGTATACGATATGATAATGTGATGATGCCATTTAAGGTGTACTGGGCAGTTTCAAATGGCATATTTATTCATACATGACTGACTACATCCGAAACTAATATTAAAATTCACTGTTTAGGGTACAATAAAGTAGACAGTTATTAAGTGCACCAGTTTGTCATCAATGACACTTTGCACAGTGGGTAATATATGACTACTGCTAGTAATACTCCTTCTATTCTTATCTAACCTGATTTGTCCCAACATAATTAACTTTGTTCTGATGATGATGACTGATGACATTTACTTAGGTTTATTACTGGTTGATGATATCATCTTTTTTGCTCGATCAAGACATTAGTCTGACGATTTAATTATATTATATTATGCATTTTTTTTACATCCCTGTGCACTTTTTGCTCATGTAAGCATAATTTTTATCCTTAACGATCCTCTTCTTTTTAACATCGCACCACCGACAGGTCGGCTGTTTACAAAATCAAAAAGAAAAAGCAGCAGCAGCTTTTCAATATACGGTACTGCTAAAAAATTATTACGTCTTTAATAGTGCCGCATAAAAATAATGTTGCTGTTATTATTATTGTTACTGTTACTACGTTGACGTGACAGTGGTTAAATGATCGGTGTGCGACTGTGCGCGCGCGCGTTTCGGCAACAACACGTCGTCCTGTTTACATGTTAGCCGTCTGTTTCTCTTGTGCATTCCGCCATTTACAACACCATGACTATCCCCAACAAAAGAGTTCAACCAACTAGGAGAAAGATGAACAATTTTGTTACTGCTATCATTATTATTATTATTTTATTATTGCTACAATCCTTGTTACTGTAGCAGTAACGCAAAAAATTCTGGTGCAGTGATTTCATTCACATTTTTTCTCATTTTATGATGACTACTTGGACGGAAAACGTAATAAATAACAAGGAGTGAGAGAAGATTAATACAAACATTTTTTTTATTTTCGTTTATTGCTCTCCTCTTAAACCCTTGCCTTGTTAAAGTGTGTCATGTCAGTAAGTACTACGTATAGCGCGTTCGGCAAAAGTGACAAAGGAACTCAAATGCTTACTCACTCACAGAGAAACACCAAAAAGGCCTGTAAACCTTGCTTCTTATTAATAGTTAACTTGTTTTTGATGCGGGACACGGACAACAACAGAGAGAGAGAGAGTCGTAACAGGAGTAGCTGTTTCAAAAAAGTATCTTGTTGCTCAGTACATAAAAGACTAAAAAAGAGAACGACGACAACGAACAAAAAAAAACAGCTCGCAAGCACGGACGGGGATTGCTGGGTGTGATGTATCTACGTATGCGCGTTAAAGTCTTGTTTAACAATGACTATGATGATCATAAAATTAATTGAAAAAAAAGCTTTCATCGCCCCAGACAAGTAATGCTTACAAGTACATGCTTTACAGTAAAAATGGATAAAAACAACTGGATGGGACATAGAAATGGTATAAAGGCACATACCTCCGCATATTTATTAGGGCTTTTACTTCTCTTTACTTGGTTTTTTTGCATAATTTCCATATATTATTTATGTCTTGTCGTTGCCACCTTCGACACGTCCCAACAGCAATTAAAGTTTTGAGAACTTTATGCCCGTGCTCGTATAATGTTGCTGGGCTGCTATGTATTTACCTTTGTCAGACTCCGTCGCTGTTGTTTCACTCTTTTCTCTCGCGGCTTAAAAAAGTTGATGATGACGATGACGATGTTGTTGTTGCTGATGATGATGATGATGATTATTATTATGTTTGCTTTGGTTTAAGCGCACCAGAAGAGGTAAGTGGAGACCGGTGTCAGTATTGTATTGTATCACCACCAAAACACCTTCCATTGTGCCACCACTTGCAACTACAGTCAGTTATACTACTACCACCACACATCCATATAAAAGCAATTAAAACATTTTCTCTACAATACGGGTGGGTTCCTGCCATATAAAGTTTTTGTTAAATGATATTAATGTTGTTGCTGGTCTTGGTATAAAATGGTAATATATTATTATGTCATCATGCATGCTTTTTTCTCCTACCTTATTCTTGCCGTTACGATTTTGTTCCTATTTTGTATTTACAAATGGTTGGTTACCTAGTTACAATTACAATACAACCACCGCAGAAAAAAACGCTGCACAAACAGCGCAATTTTAAACAAGACAGGTATATATTTATATACCGAGTGACTTTAATTAAACGTGCTTGTATGTTACTTCTGTGAATCAAGACCACGATGAAAATGTACATAATAAAAAAAGTAAGTGGAAACTTGCCATCATAATTTTTAACTGCGTGTACGTGTTACTCGAAATCCATGTCATAGCTTCAGTAGTTTGTAGCCGTTTTCTAAGACGATAATTTATATAGTCGCGAAAAAAACGCACATATATAGATATTTTGCATTAGCTGAGAAAAAATAAGTTGGAAATTAGAAATAAGTCGATATGGTACACAGTACACACCAGAAAAAAAAAGTAAAAAGTGAGCGGCAGCAATAATGGTGCTTGTAGTATCTTCATCAAACCAGTTCTTTCCTTTTTCCATGAGAAAAAAAATAGTATCCTATCTCTCAACGATCACATCACACATATAGAAGCAAACGCAACAACAGACACCATCATCATCTCATGACAAGATTTATTCGTGATTTATAAATATCATACACACATTTATGTAACAATACTAACTGACTTGGCTGACGATGACGATGAGTTTTGGATTTTATTGCTTTTCTAATATTTCACATTACATCTCACGTAATAGAGTCGCCGTTGTCGATGATAATGGCAACCAGATCAGGATAAGAAAACTGCCATATCAATGCACATTAAAACAAAATGCAACTTGGGATGGTGTATTGTATTTGATTTGGTTTTGGTACACGAGACAACCATTAGACGAAGGATACGTGAATGTGAATAAGCACCAAAAAAAATGAAAAACGTCGAACGTTATTTTTATTACTGTGACATGCTGAATTTATGGTTTTACCGTTTTGTATTTACGGGGACATATTGCATTATCTGAAATCTAAATGCTTCAAAAGATTATGCACTCATAAATATGTTATGCATTGTCTTTGTGTACCACTGCTACAGTGCTACTGTTTATGGCTGTTGACTACTGACTTGGCTTCGCTGCTGGTAGTACTACTACTACTAATATGCTACTGACAGCAATATTTTTATCAGCATATAAAATTATATCATGTATGGTTCCTCCTTCACCTCCCTCTCTGTCGCTCTCTTCTCGCCCAAGAGGAAATTCGTCCGACACTGAATTCTTCTGGTGGAAGACACTAATATTCGAAAACAAGAGACAGAAAACTAGGAGGGGAACTTTGCTGTCTAGTGGCACTATTGGTACTCGTGTATGAATTCAAGATGTGCAAGGTACGCATTTTTACCATGTATTTGCATAGACACATGTTTGTGCAGATTACGAAAGCAAGACAATAATGTTGATCTTTATCTTAGTCTTCTTCGAAAAAGCATTCTTTACCATTAGATTTTATTTGTATCGGGATTGAAACACCATCAACTATATAACGACGACGATAGTAGCTATAAAACCCATAAGGAATGGATAGGTAAAAATAATGAATTTAGTAAACTAGTGTACGACCAGCATGTAATTCTAACCAACATACCTGCATAGTGTACTTAATATTTGTATAAACTATTAAAACGTTATTAAGTCTAAAGAAATTTCAGCCCTGGTTATTATGGTAACTAACAAGGCAATAGAGAGTGACTCTGCCAATCTAGCCCTAGAAGTTACTCCAGGGGTGAGCCAGAGGTACTGTTGCAGTATGTTCAAACGTCTGAATTTTTTACGTCAAAGGGGGTGTTTAATCTTGGAGAGACCCATCTTCGAACTTATCCAAGACTTGGCCATTAAAACATTGAATACAAAAATTTCTTCCTGAAAGTGCTCGTGATCGTGGTTATGACGGGTTCCCTCAGACAAAATTGTATCAGACTAGCTGGTCGTAAAAAAGGAAACAAACACAGTATATGTTCGCTTATTGACAAAGACAACCAGGAACAGAACTGCTACCACTTCACTAACCCGCAACGACGAAAACGACGCGGATAAAGGAGATGCCGTTAAACCGGGGAACGTGCACTGCTAAATACATCAAGCATGTGATGGTGGTAGACAGCAGACTGAACGAAAAAAAAAATGTTGAGAAGTTATAGGCAATAATGTCTAGGTATGTACAAGTATTTAGTGCGGTTTTGTTTGTTGCAAGAAGACATACAAAGGAAATATATGACTGAGGTACAATTAAGAACAACAGCAATCGTGTGACGATCATGATGAACTTTGCTCTGAACAGCAATAAATTGGAATATACTAGGGCCGCCGCCAGGAGAAGACACTGAAAAAAAAACATCTTAGGTTGCAGCAGCAACATTCACTGAAAAGACAAGAAGAGGGAAACGGAGCACAAACATGCGCAGAGGCACATGGTATTCTTCTTAGAAAATAATTATTTTCAGCTTGTCATTATATGCAGTATAGTAGTAGGAATATCGCATGATAACAGAGTAGCAATATAACGAGTAAGTACTCTAAATAAATACGTACCAATCTCGGATGTTGTTATGAATTGCGTACGATAATATATGGAGTTGCATAATGTGCTAACGCTGATGTATATTTTCAGGCCATGTACACATTCCATTTTCACAAAATGCACAATCATTGGAGTTTAGGATTGAATAGTCGTGTGATGCTGTTGCTACTGCTTCTGGTTCGGGATTCCATCGGGGGAAGTAGAAGAGAGGCAGGGAAGTGAAAGGTAGAAAAACAACAAAGCGGAAGACAAGTTGAATAATTCTTGTACAACAACGGCAGCAGCAACTACTTTGACACAGCCAACTACACAAGAAAGTAATGCAGTTTTGTTGTGTTTGCATTTTTTTTCTTTGCTCATTTAACTAGATGAAGGCAATTTGATGCACAAAAATAGTACTCGTAGTCATAAATAAGTGGCGGGTTGTAGGCAAGAGACGATGCATTTTTTGTCAGAATGCATTTATCTCTGATCATATTAGAGAGGAACAGAAGCAGCTCACATTTCACTTATTTGCCGTTAATCTAGCTGATACAGGCTTAAGTAAAAGTAAAACATGACAGTGACATTTTTCAACTGTCGCCCGAGAAGACAGAGAGAAAAAAAAACATTCGATAAAGTTTTGTGGAACGGGGTATGTTATTTGGTAATATTCATCATTATGTTACATTTTACTTTTTCGTTGTTAGTCGGACAAGGCGCAAGTCGCTTGAAGGCAGAAAAAAAAAATTTGTTTGACATAAACATTGTTTCACGCCCAGCACGCTCTCCAATTCGCCTGATTTCACTATTTATACCGAAAATTAAATAGAGAACAAAATTTTCTCTGAAAGGTGAAATATACAAAATAAAAATGGTGTACAATATGCACTCAAATATTTTCATTTAATCATGAGGATGATCTGCTACATTTACTTTGTTGCTCCACATTTTATTGTCATTACATCTTCTGCTTCATTAAGAGAATACCCAGAAACAAAATCCTCACGCAGGCGCAGTGTTACAAAAAAAATGAAAAATTTCCTTCCTTGTGTTTACTTCTTGGTCTAAATAACTTTCTTAAAATTTTGGTGGTGTCTGTGGTGGTTAGTGCGTGTCTTTACAGTAATGTCATGTATTCAATTGTACGCNCGTGTCTTTACAGTAATGTCATGTATTCAATTGTACGCTAAAGTAAACAGCAAATTCAGTCATGCAACAACAACATGTGTGAGAGAGAGATCATTCTACTTAAGTACTAAGCAATCTCATACCAATAATGATAGCGGTGATGATGATGATGATGATGTCATGAAGTGATAATCGCAATTTTCCGTTTCTACGCATAGTACAAGATTACTTGCATGGTAATAAATAGAAAAGCACGTCTCAATCCACTAAGAAAAAGAGAAGATGAAAAAAACGCTTGGAACTAATGTTTCTACAGAGTCATACATCTTGTCTTATTGTTATAATTGCTGTGATGTGAACGACAACAAAAGGGATGATGATGATAAGGTTTGCAACTATTAAGTCAGTGAATATTGGCATTGCCATGCCACCAACGTGATTATGAAGGAGCGCTGATGCTGCTGCACTTGTAAAGTTGCTGCTGTTTTCATTCTTTTTCGCGTTGTCTTGTTGTCCTCGTGAGTTTTTCAACTTTCGTCCAAGTCAACCGTGAATTGGGACACACGTCGTTTGTTTCATGCTCACTGTGCAGGGAGTCAGGCAGTCTCATTGATTATACTTTTAAAAAGACATTAAACGCCAGATACGAAAATAACGCTAACATATTTTCAGCAGAGTGTGGAGAGGGAGAGATTTCCCCTTTGTTGTCAGTAACATCCCTGTTTTTGAAGCAGTAGATAAGACAACAATAACAATATTAATAATAACAATAGGAATGGTACAATGAGGAGTAGTGACAAGGAAGAAGTGCATGAATAAAGTAATTTCTCTGAGCTAACGCTGCTGTTCTTGTTTTGTCACTGCATTAGTAGCGCTGCTGCTGTCTGCAGTGCCGTATTGTAGCTGAAATGCCCTTCAATTGTCTCTTTTCACTTTGCTGTGTCGTAGTACACGAAAAGACATCTTGAAACTAAGGCAATAATAACGGCAAAATGAAAATCCCGTAAAGCGTGGCAATTGAACTGTGGTGATTATGAGGATAGTAAAACGCTGATGAAAAAAAATGTGTGACGATTGATTCACGACGACAATAAAGATGACTTGCAGTGACAAGCAAAGCATGTCGTCATCCAAAAATAGGAGTAAGATAGTACATAGCGAAGGATGGGTTACGTTAGGTTTTTTTACTAGTGTGCTAACAGGCAAATATGTGTAGGTAGGCATGTGGTAAATACGCCCATTTTAAACGTGTGTCTGGAAACGTAATTCGGGGCATTTAACACATGAAAAAATGGTAGTGTCACAAGCGTCACACTTTGTAGCATAATTTTATTCGATCAAAAAGCATTTTATTGAATTAAGTAACCGAAAATTGTAAACTTACCCTCTAAACGTTAAAATGAGGCTTTCTGAACAATTTCTGGGGAGAGAACGAGACTGTGATTTAATTAGATTTCTTGTTCACTATCACCAGCACATATACATCATACAACAGCCTTCAGGTTGAACGACGCTTTACTTGATGTAATTACGTTGCCGACTGTGTAGCTTAATGGTTTTCCAGATGAAATACAAAAAGGGCCGGCGACGACAAACTTGCTAAAAGGAAAATATACAAGTAATGTGTAAATGGAATGGCACATTAGTCACACAATTATACTATTAACTATTATCTATACTTCGAGCCGGCATAACGTTTTATGGCAAAAGCACTGCTACTGCTTTCGCATGTGTACATTATTTTGTATTTTATCCCCGTTTTGCAAGAGGGTGTACCTAGTAGTAGGATTATTTTGCATACATAACTTGAATATTACCTATTAAACCAACTTGCATTCAGTGCCAGCTCTTGTCTGCTACAGTTTTGTACGTACCCATAGAAGTGGCACCGTAGAAGTAATGAAATTTAGTATTTATGCTGTGTCTGCACGGTTGCATTTGTGTGGGATATTTTTTAATCTTAATCAAAACAGGTTATCATTTCACTCGCAAAATATTCACGCGTCATGCTGTAGTAATAATCATAATCTTTTACAACACCCCCGCCACCATCAACAGGATCATACAAAACAATCTTTTTGTCATTATTAATACTAATATTTTTTTATCCTTTCTTATCCTGTAAACATGCTACGCACTTTTATTTCTATCCGTGCCGCACACAAGATTCGACAATCAGGTGTAGAATGATAATGATGTTATACAAAAAAGTATTAAAATGATAGATAAGCCATCACACAGAAAATGCACAAGACGGATATTCATGTGGGCGTGTGTGTCGTTTACTTCTCATCTCAACACACACGGTAAGCATTTAATCCGACGCACAGCTGATATCAAATGTGATGAGTTTAGCTGCGACCTATGCATGCGCCTACCCAACGGCATAATCCTAAATACCTAATATGGTTAGTCATAGTCATAAATCATAAATGGTGTCAGATAGTTTACTATTTATTTATCGACAGATCCGTGATAACTGATAACCACGACCAATTTTTACTTATCCAGAAAATATAAATAAATGTGATTATATTTGTCGTCTCGTTCAGGGAAATATGGGCAGTGGTTAGTCAGTGTTGTTAGATTGTGACATCAAACAAGTGTTGTGCTTTTTTTAACGAAATAAGTTGTTACCAGAATTTGAAGAAAAAATTTAGTTCTTCGGCCGGACTCTGTACTTACTAAAAAATATCCCTAGTGGCCATTTAATTATTCTTGTCCTTTGTCACTTTCTGATGTTGTTCTTACTACAACTGCAGCTGCAACTCTCTGGTAAGGTCAGTTATTTTTGAGTCACCACAAATCATCCTCATTGCCAAAATATGTATATCATCTCTCTCCTTAAATTTCGTTTTTGGTAAACCTAATACAGAAAATAATACAAATGCTGCTCAAAGCCAAACAACATCACGACGGTGGTGCGTACTAAAAGTAACAAAATTACGTACGCACATACCACATCAACAAAAATGTGAAAAGGAAGGTTGAAGGTCAGAAAATGGGCAGAGGCCTACTAACACAAACTCAGCTTTAATGAATGGCATGTATCTCTCTCTCTCTCTCGTTTCTGTCTTTACGACTTGACTTGAGCCTGTATTTCTTGCTTCTCGTCTCTGACAAATATACTTGCTTGAAAGTTATGAAGTGTGACCAAATAATGCTTACTTCAACATCAGCCTCACCACCACATCACCATCAATAATTGCTGTACTTTCAAACTTACTCTTTTATTATTATTGTGCATTATTGCTATTCCCTATCAGCAGAGCACGTTATATTTTTGCTACAGAGAGAGAGAGAGAGAGATAGAGAAGACATCGCAAAAAGAGAACTACTCCACCAATTCTACCTTTTTACCTCTTCATCAAGACCACTTTTTTCTTTGACTGAAACGATATCTATACCACGACGATCATCATCATCATCATTTTCCTCTTATAACACCACCCTGTAAATATTTTACTATTAGAAACTTTCCACATGGTTAGATGTTACTGCTGCTACCACGCGCACACATTCATGTTGTATACAACATTATGCTCTTCTCGTGAAAAAAATGATGAAGTATACACGCTATTTAAATTTTTCGCAAACTTTTCTTTGCCATCATTAGCAAAAGCACATTATCAGCAGTAATATTTATCATATCATATTTTTTTATTAAACTCTCTTGCGAATTATTTGTGTGCGTGCAATAAATTTGGTGGTGTTACTACTATCTTTTCATATTTACGAGCCAGAAATTAATATCATTTTTATGCCCTTTTCTTTAAAGAAAAAATGTTCATCTTCACCGAATCAACTGGCTGCAACTCTGCAAGTACAACAACCACTTCAGCTGCTGCTGCCGCTGTTTTTCTGCATGCTTTATACACATTCAACACCATGAAAGCCAAATTGTCATACCGATTACAAGAATTCCTTAAAGGAGCCAAAGATTATAATAATATATTATGTTTTTAGTTACCTACATGCATACTACAAGTAATACTACCGACAACCGACAGACGAAAAAAAGTTACTTCATATTAACATTTTCTGCAACAGCAGTACCTATTACACTACCTCTGCTGGTATGCGTATATTATGTACAACGTGCAAAATGTATAGCGACACATTTCACTTGCTGTTGGTGGCGCGCTGTGTTGGCAAAAGTGATGCGATTCTAGGTATATAACCACAAATCAACAGTAAATTAGACGGTTAATTACCTTTTAGGTTACAATAAATTTCATTGCCGAGAGAGATGTAGAGACGTGCAGCACTGAAGTTTACTTCTTTTTTCACAAAAAAAATATCTGTACTGTATATTTTTTCTCTCCCTCACTTCAAATCTTCAACCAGTTTTTTCCCTCTCACACTTCTCTTGTTGAAGATGATGACATCTTTTTTTCCTAGTATCACTCTAGCTGTGCAAATGTTTGATCACACAAACACACACACACACATACACCAACACACGCGTACTTTTACAGACCGCACATAATTCTAGTATTCATTAGCAAAATTTATTAACAGTAGCACAGAAACACACAAAAACACACGAGCTCACAGAACATTTTACATCTTTTCTCCTTGATGCTCTAACGAATTACAGAAAATTAATTTGCAGGAAAAATATTATTATATTGATTTTGCTATGTTTTGCAGAGTGCGATGCCTATAGTAGTTATACCAGTGTTTTCCTTGTTTCTCTCTCTCTCTCTTGCGCTCGCTAATATTAACACACCTTTGGATTTCGTTTCTACTGAAAAGAAAAAGATCATTTGCACCAGAAGATGAGGGAGCAGTTTGTGATAGATAATCATGATTGTCAGTTATTGGATTATATATTTTATTGCTGTGGTCGTTATCATTAATTCAATGATAGTTCAGCAGTACACGGCTACTTTTAACTTTTGATACCTGCTGCACTGCTCCCAGCACAGCAGTAACAACCAGGTAAAGAGGAAGAATATAACAACAGACGGTGTAGCGCAAAAGAACGCAAAAAAATTCTGTAAAAATACTCAAGAGTAACTTCATCAAGAGCAACTTACTGACTGACTGGGTAAAAAAGTACGTACACAAGGAGAGAAGACGAAGAAGAGGTAGACGAGTGAAAAAAAAAGTATTTTAGTGGGGAAGCATACATATTGCATGTTACATTCAATATTATGTACGTGTAGTAGAGGTAGTCATCGTCGTAGTGGTTGAGAAAGATAAAAAAAGTTGGTGTATTCAGGAACATAAAAGTTATAATCTTATATATATTTCGAACTGTGGGTTATGCAGTGTGGCTCTATTGTTTACTTTACACATATCACAAACATAGTAAGGCTGAGTGGTAATCATTTGTGTCTGTCTGTCCGTTTAAAAATATAAACCATTGTACCTGTCAAACTGTAAATTACAAGGTTATTTTAAAACCAGGGGCAAAAGTCACGATAATTTTTAGTACTTACTCATCCTTTAAATTTTATGGGCTTTTTTGAAAATTGTTGTGCAAAATCGCGATTATTAACTTTTCTGGAAATGGCTAGTCAATCAGTCAATGAGTCAATTCCGCTACTTCACTGTCAAAAAAATTCAAAATTCACCTAATTTAGTAGTTTCTATAAACACAAGTTAATCGTAATTGTGCATAATTGTCATGGTAAATACAAATTAACCGTTGATGAGCTTGAAAAACTGATTGTGTTGAGGTATCCTAGAAGTTACATTTTTGGCATTATATTTGAAGGATGAATATTTACAAAATTTGAATTAAATGTGTTAATAAGTTATTACTAATAACAACTTTGTGCTGTTGACATTGATTAGATGTGAGTATTTTTTCTAAATCAGCAATATAAATTACAAAATTTTAATCTCACCTTATCACCACATACGCCACCTTCCTCTGTCCCACTACAGTAAGGAGGTAGGGGACAAATTTGTGAAAAACGTGCTTTCGAAAATCGTGCGTTATTCAAACACTATAATAGCCGGAAATTCCAGCCTGGAATTTTAATACTTTTTCGTCTAGATAATGAAAAACTCTAGGTAGACTTTTATTCGGTTTTTATTTGAAATTTTGACCCTCGAAATGGCGATTGAAGTTTTAGTAGCTTCATAGTTTTAGAAAAAGTCTCAATGTGCCCCATAAATGTTTCAGTTTTTCGTCGTGCATAACGTACAACATAAATTATTTGGTTTTCAAAATTCCTGGTTTTTACTTACCTACACAAATAGTTGCTGTACAAACTTGCGTAGGTTTTTAAGTATAAGTTCAATATTTTATTTTATTGACAATTTTGCCCACAAGCTCACGTATTTTTGCGTGTCGGGAACTTTCTAGTATCCTTTGCCATGAGTGCAGCAGCACTATAGGAGACAGGCTTAATACACAGTTCAATGCTAAGAAGGAAGACGGATACACTATATATCCACTAGATGATATCCATTATAGCGAGATGTAACTTGCTTGAGTATTGCGTACAAAGAATCATTATCATTCGTATGGGCTCTATCGACGAAGTTGTAGCGAGATACACACAATATTATACTAGAAATGCTCTACAATATATAGTTTTAGGTTCTATATGATGATGACGGCTTTTAATGAACATTAGATTATATGCATTGTTGTGTACTTGTAGGGTTTAGGTCTCATTCTCGATATACCCGTTTCTGTTATATCGGCATATTGCGCTACGATATAAGCATATATACCCTCTGAAGTTTGAAAAAGAATAAAGAGTATTGTACTCTCTCTGTAAAGTTACATACGACGGAAAGTTCAGACAGGCAAGAGCGAGACGACGTGAACGGATTAGAAACATGTGTAATTGTGTGCAAGCGATGCAATGTAAAAGGCAAACATTGTGTGTATTACAAAATATAGTCAGTACTCGTTATAACGTCTACTTATACAGTTTATTTTGCTTATAACGACACCTTGCAACCACTATTCTACCACTTTGTAGTAGTTCGTAGAAAGCGTTCGATGATGTTTCATAGGTAAAAATAATTTCGAATTCTTATTAGTCAGCAGATGTCAAAAACGAACGGTTGCAACAGAGCGCTCCTTCGTATGATGACGTTATAGCGGAACTAGAGAATAGTTTCGTGGTGGGAGCCGATCTCTGCAAGTGGTAAGCGGAGCAGTAATAGTAAAAGGTAGACGGAGTGATAATGCTGGTTTCCTTGGCATTATTGTTGATTGTTACAAAGAAGATGAGAAAGATGATCAGGGAGATGAGACTGAAGAAGATTACGATGCTCTGCATAAAACGATGCATGCACTCTGCTTGATATTATTCTCATTTGGTAGTAATAACAATTCCGCGTAATCTTACGTAAACCAGTGAAGAAGATGCTCTGAAAATATGTTTTCTTGTGTGTAACCGTGTGTTCTTATGGTAGGCAAAAGTTATTTAACCCAACGAGGAACATCAAGTCGAAAGCAAGATTTCTGACCTATTCATACAATACGAGCATTGTAACAATAACATAAACGGTCTTTTTGTCCTTTGGGGATACCATACATATTAGTTACAAGTAACAATTTTAATATTTTGTTTTTAAAACTATTGCCTATTCAACCGTGAGAAGTGACGAACAAATCTTTCTCTTCTACCACACCACGATATCAAATATTGTTTGGATATTTACGCTATTTTTTCTCCTTTTCCTTCACTATACTTTTGAGCATCTGTTTGTGCAGTCATTTTGCTCTCCCTGGCTCTTATAGTTTACTCAACTTTATCCCAAACATACGAGCAGAGAACCAGAAGAACCAGAGAGAGGTTGTTCATATGTTTTTTTTTCTTGATGGTATTCATATTTAGGTTGTTTGGCTACGCGTTACCTGGTTTCTGAGAGAGAGAGAGGTGATGAAGATGAATGACGACTAGTTCATGGGCAGTATCATATGAAGTAATACCAGAATGCCGTAATATACAATATAAGTTATCGTTTATTTCATGCACACCGTCGTCGTCAGTCCAACAACACAAAAGCGTGGAGATGGATATATAACAATAACAAAACATTGTTACATATAAAATGTGTGTACCACTCTGTACGTGTCGTACTGCATATTTTATAGTTTCGTTTTCCTTTGGAACGTAAAGTCTTGGTAGTTAAGCTTAGCAGTGCTACCTTTTGATATCGTCGTGACAGTCCGTAGCTATGGCCAGCCGTCCGTTTATTCGAACGATAGTTCTTTAAGAAATGCTTTCCAGGGACAAAACGTACGGATCCCGCCTTATTTTAACATACCAACCAAGAGAGAAAATTGGTGCAATGTTTCCTGATGTGACTGACGGTGTTTGTACGCGAAATTCCACTTTCGCTCATAGATGTGCCAAAATTGAGAAATTACCTAAAAAAAGAAGTTAAATCAATAAAATTAGAAAGGGATTGGTCAATCGAATGGTACTGTTCGGGCTTTAATGTATGAACATGACCATGGTCGTCCTGTGGACCCTGAAAGTGGTAATAACCTGTAAATTGTGATCAAATCACTCAATACATCACCTTAACAGCAACAGGGGTTGAACTTTGGTGAACGGGTGCTGAGGTACCCGTTCCTGACTTCGGTAGATGTGCCCAGTTTCTTCTCAGTTTAATTCCTCTCATTGGGGCTCAAGCAGGATAAATGTTTCTGCTGACATAATTATGGAGTGGATAACTGCCACCTCTTTAGTAGCCTTACAATGCACTAGTTAATCATTAGAACTTCGGTTTTAATCCACACGACTCTCCACACTGCCAGCCTATCTCTCTGGTCTGGTTCCCTTTTAGAGTTGGATACCTAATATACATACTACACACAAGCAAAGGTATAAAGCGGCATCGAGTGGACTCATGCGGTGCTAGCAACAGAGGAATCAAGCAATTCTACCTACCTATGTACCCACCAGCCAGCCACTAGCCACCATCACCACCACACACACACCTTGTTCCTAAACAGCAATTTAACAATGGCAATGGCAAATAAAACCGTGCCTATGTTTAATTGTTTTTTATATAAAATCTGCAACCAACGAGAGAGTGAGAGGTATTATTGACTTGACTTTGTGAGAACTGAGAAGTGTTATGAGCATTTACGAAAAAGTTTCTTGTAAAGGTTATCCCTTTCAGCGCTAATCAACAAATAGCATGCAGTGCCGTGCCTGCGCATCCATTCCCATTTTACAAACATATCCAAAGACCTATGCACAAGTCGTTGTAAAAGTGGCAATCAACATGCCTATAAATGTAGACATTCACACACAATTTTACTTATATGTTGGTATCGCTGTGGTGATGGGATGAATATCCAAAAACTGCTGGCTTATTTTTCTCTGAATAACAATACAGAGTGCAGATCCTACTACAACAAAAGCCTAGGTGAACCCTTTCCTGTTATTAAGGAGTTGGATTCCCTCCCTGTCATGCTTTCGCCTTGCCACCACTACTATTACCATTGCATGGCCCTCACTACCGCATTTACTGTACGGTTAGAATAATCCTAGGTTGCAGACACACAAGAAACATTTTTATTTGTCTTACTGTTAATATAACAAACTTACAATTCCATGGCATTCCTACGCACACTTGGGAACTGGGGAAATCTCCCTGGATGGGACCCTTAATCATTACAGGATAGAGTGCATATTACATTAGAAGATATGGTTTCCCCCTTAATTGTCCCCCATTTTCCGCAGTCTTAGCATTCCAAACTTGTTTTTAAGAAATGCCTAGACTAGAAGCTACTTCCATGAATATGAATGCGTCAGCAGAGTACGATATAAGGAGAAGGGGAATTTGTGCTTTAGTGCTTGCCCAGTTGTACACTGCACTGTATATTTTAAGTGACCAGCGCCTCGTCTTACTTGTCCTTTGGCATGTGCATTATTGGGGTTTAGTTAATGGAGGATTAGACAAGTCACAGTCACACATGAGGGCTGCGGCCGTCCTGTTCGTCTCCGTCACTCGCTAGAAATGTTGGTCTGTATCTATTATATCCTTCAAAAAGAGAAGGCTGCTTACTCTAGGTCGACATGCGGTTTGAACCACGCACGTTAAATTATTGTTATTTCCCCTTTCTGTGTTCATATAGTGTGCTTGCAGCAGCATGCAAGAATAATATATGCTCACTGTGTAATCATACGTGGTTCTGAACTGCATTTACAAAAGAAATGCACAACGCCAAGTATTGAATGCTGTACACTGCTGGAAATAATGAAAAGTATCAGATAAATGGAGAGAAGGGAGGTGGTAGTTAATCTGATGATTACGTTTTGTACAGAGTTCGGCACACTTCAGAAAATGTGATGGCATTACGATGCACATATGAAAAACGAATTATAGGCATTAAAGTAATAAATATTGACGAATAATGCGTTATAATATCGGATTACGTTAAAATAAAATATTGCTCGGCACGAACACTAGTAGATACTCAGTTTTCATAGTTTGATGTGTAACCGAGTGAGGTACATGATTCCATATCATTTTTGCTTCGTGTTTCAGAGATGAATACAAGGACTCATTTTCATCATCATCATCAGCCACCAATTTTGTTCTGAAAATAATTTTGACGTAATAACTAGTAATGGGGGAAATACTTCATGGGGAAGTTTCCCATGTTCAGCAAAGCTTCAAATGGGACTGTGGAATTGCAACTGTAAAAATGGCGCTGTCGAGCGTGCCAAATGCCCCAAATAATTCATTACTTTGGGAAACTGCTGTTGACAACGTAGTATTGGCAATGGGACAGGATCCTTTGACGGATTTTGGAGAAAGGTATTTTTTGCTAAAATATGAAAATGTACATCCAATTTTGTTGTCGTTACTCCCTGTTACAGTATTATGTTACCATTGTGAATTGAATTACATATATTTGTATTCCAGACCGTGGACGATCGATTTATGTAACATTTTACACCGCCTTAAAGTTAATTTTGCCTTTTTCACTACTGCCACAGACGTTGATGATAATTCCCTGGCGTCACTGACATTTTATGCAAAGCACATTAAAAAGGTTGATTTCTATTCATATCATCATCATTGTTCATAATTATGATTTATATTTAACCTGACAAGCCCAATATGATGGATTTCTTTTGCAGGATAAAATACGCGTGGACGCCCTCCTTCAAATGGCTTACCTGCAACCATATTTAATTCAACAATCCCTGACGACAACAGAGTTGATTCATTTACTAAAGTCCGGCCCACTCATACTGCTTGTTAATTATAATGAGCTAAATTGTGTAATTTGTAATAATAGCACATGTCAAGTTGATTTGATGGAAGTACTCTTGTGCTGGAGTTGCACTGGGCGTTCTTTCCTGGGTCATTATGTCGTCATTGTTGGCTATAGTGCAGCTAATGACATGTTTTTCTACAGAAATCCTGCTTTACCGAATAACAATGGTAAAAAAAATCATTGACAGAAGAGATTTAACAGTGTCATTTTGCAGTTAAAAAATAAATAACTATGCTGGTTGACACAGACATTTGTCAGATTAAAGTCGAAGACTTGACAAGAGCCCGATGTTCAAAAGGCACAGATGAAGACGTTATTGCAGTGAGTCTCCATGGAAATAATAATAACGAGGAACCGTTGTCTATCACCGCAGCATCAACTTCATTTACGCTTCAGCTGCAGCAACCAGCTCAACAATACCAACAATAGACTAGCAGACATTGCTTGGATGCAAAAATGTTGACGATGAGGCACACAACAACAACTAACTAGAACAGGCAATTTACTGCTGATGAAATTTTCAAGCATTGTCCAATCCCCAAATCGCAGCACTGAGCAAGAGGACATCTAGTGGTTTCACCGTAAACGTTTCGACGGGTCCTGAAGCTATGGCGTACAAAGCAATGAAATGAGGAACGGTGACGGTAACAACAGTAAGGTACATTCTGAGGTATTGGATAGGTGACACTGCAAGTATGGTTCAGATCGTTACACTTGTTCGCACTTGTACACGGTCTCCGTGGAATTGGGAATATCGGGACGAGAACGAGACTAGTGTATACATTGTTGCAGTGCAAGACATTCCAAGCTTACACAAGTCGTGCTAATAAATGTCTCAATTTGACAAGAAATTGAAATATTCGAAATGCTTGCTAAAGTATACGAATAAAGGCAAAAACGTATCCAATTTAATTACTGTTTCTAATTACATTCATTTTTGTACACAAGGTATTCCATTTCAATATTTTTCGTATAAATAATTCTACGCATAGAATAGAAATGACATATTTACATATTCTTATATAAGATTTACATATTATTGATTACTCTGCCCACCGTTCGATAGTTCGTGCAACCAAGTAGTAATATATTGCAACTTCTTACATACAAACAACGTCAATGAACACAGCGTGAAGTTAAATAGAAAATACATGGATGTGAGAAAAAGTTGTCCATATAAAAATATTGACTATTGAATAACTAGACTTTTGACATCTACAAAATTGAAACATCCGTAAAGATTATTATTATCATATGAATTTTATAATACATCAGCAAGAATGCTTGCATGCAATTTCCGTCTAATTTTTGATGATGACGTTGACTACAACAGCCGTTTATTGATGTCAGGTTTATTTATTCGACAGGTGTTAAACGTACCATATCACAACACACTTATTGGTTTGATCTGATTTTTATTTTAACAAAACTACATAAATAGCATAGAGTAAGTTGATGAGGGAGAATTGTGATATCACAAAGAAATCTTTTAATAAAAATGAAATATAAATACAAGATGTCCCTAAATTACGTGGGCGTCCCAATTTCCATTTTATTTTGCTTACTATAATAAGAATGGATAATCTCAATCTCATCACTTTTACTCTGGTTTCTTGATGCTATTATAAACATATGCATTTATGCATTTTTGTGGATTCCACTTTCCCTCGGTGCTCCACAACAATCATCTTCCAATAAAAGTAAACGTATCAAGGTTTTTCAAGGACAACGACAAAGATTCTCTCCCTCTTCCAATAAATCAGATGAAGGGAAAATGTGGATTTCGAATGGGACGGGAAGTATGTTGAAACTATCTTCCACACACCGACAATTTTTATTGGTTCTTGTTTACACAGAATATACACAAGTGCATGAAACGAGCGGTGTACCTTACTCAAATCAAAACGAGAATAGCAAAGTCCGCAGAAAAGTTGTTGTTATTGCTTTATTTCACCGCATGTCTGTTTCTGCCTTTACTTTTGATTAAGGGCATTTACGCGATTTCATATATTGATTTAAGAACTACATTATACGCACACTTTTAGATAGGTATGTGGCTAAACAGAAAGACAGTTTAGGCAATATGCCAGGATTTTTTCCATAACTTTAATAACTTTTATTTTTATTTATTCCAAATCTAAACTCTACATGTTGCCTATATAATGTGCGTTTTGTATTCGAAATGCCGTACATCAATTTGTGTTTGATGGCTGTACTCAAAGCCTTAAAACTACAACGTCAAATCTAAAAATGAGTTGACTTTCTGATAGCCAGTAAAGATGAAGGTCAATACTATGTATTTATAAGCAAGAATAAGTTGCAATGAGGCTCCCTTGTCATGGTAAGTCACGTGACTAAGCCTAGCAGTACTGCTAGGCTTCCTGGTGTTATCAATAAATAGATCATTACAATAATACGAGAGAAAATGTTAAAGGTACTCAACTTAGGGTATATATGTGTGTGGAGTGTGAACTGTGTACAAAGTGGAAATAAAACAACATATATTTGTTGAACACCATTACGTATCCATCAGTATAAATCAATTTCTTGCGTAATAACATAACAAATAAATGTTGGCCTGGACAAGCGCTTTTTTGTTGCTGTCACCTCATTGAAAATAAAATATTACTCTACTGCTTATTGTGGCGATGGCGAGCTGGAAATTGTCTAGAACTCACACTGACTGTGCTCAGTTAGAAAAAAAGAAGCCGTATAAATAGTATAAATAGCTTGCTTGTAAAAAATACATATAATACGTGAGCTCATCCGAAGTGTTTGGGAAAAACCACATTGAGGAGGAAACCCCCTTTTGACACGCTCTACTACCGTTATTGTTGGCGATTGGTTACAAAAAATAGAATAAAAATAATAATAATGATATCACCACACACTACGTTTCGTTTATTTCTCGCTACCTTTCTCGATTTTCTCTCAATTTCTCCAGCTCGTTTAAATGATAGTCATATAACACACAGCGTGTTGCAGCAGAAAGACTACGTGTAGCTGATGCAGTAGTCATTTTACCGTCTTCACGGTGACGCGTGAAGAAGCCCTGGCAAGTTCAAATACACATTGACCAGTTGGAGTTGGAGCAGGTATACCAAGAAAGTTTCTTCACTGTTGAATAACGACATGTTAAATGTTTGAGGCACTAGATAACCCCATATAGGATGTACATTTTATTTGCGAATTTTTGCAGAATAGACTTCACCCTGAAAAGAAACCGGGAGTGTCGTACAAAAAAATTACATTTTTGTACATACAATTGTGTACCATGTTTTGAAGTACCCTTGGTGAATCATAAAATTGTAAAGCTTACAAAACTTTATGCTCGGGGGACCAGGTGTTATAATATGGAAACCGAACTAGCAACTGTACAAAGACTTCCATGATTTGAAATGAACATTGAACGTTTACTAAAGAAAAAGCGACTACAAATAATAATGATTCCAATAACGGTCTACTTTATTCCCCGACCACCGATGATAACTATTTGCCACTTAAATGGCTTTTTATCCTACAGCCATCGCTTACCTTAAAGGGAAAAAGCTATAAGTGCCTGATATAACAAGGTGGTAGTCGAAATAAATTCATACCGTATATTTAATCTGTTCATGTAGCTGACCAATTGTGCTTATTTAAATATAATTTTATACTTAGAGCGCGAACATATTTACCAACGCAATAATCCCGCAAAGTACCCTATTATTATTATTATTATTACTATTAAAAACGTTACCTATTTATTTTATCCAGCTCCTCATAAACATTTATTGCTTATCGAAGTAAAACCAACGAACCAAATGACTGACCAACCAAAACCGTGGTATTTTTCCGTGGTTTACCTGACCATAAAAAACACCTTACTTTCTACTACACCACTGGGCCGTCACTACTTCTACTGTACTCTCCTGTTTGCTCAGAGTCTGAAAAACTAACGGAAATACACCAAGAAGCGGCACAAAATTCCGGTCCGTTGTCGTCCAAGTTACAACAACGCTCGTCATGAGAGCATATCATGCATGCTATAATATACAAATATCTATTAGTATCGTCTATAAATATTATTGTCATTCCTGTTGTCGACATCGTGTCGCTGTCGTACACCGTGCAAGAATCTACAAAAAAACGGTAACCACCGCGTTGTTTTTTGTGTGCTCACTGCCGAAAATACTTTGCTTGTACAAACATCATGTTACCATTTTAAGAGGGTCACTAGTTCTTTTGCTTTTGATTTGGTCGTTAGTTATTAGCATAGTAACTCTGAATAAGTATGAAGGGAAAACACTGGTAATAGTCATACTGCAAGCCTTGGAGTTAACGCAATGCTATTGCTATGACATAGACCCAGAAATGAGAGGAAAAGAAAAATGAAAGCATGCTTGGGCACTTTACACAGTATAATATCCTCTGCTGTTCATACTACATTTTGCTGTTGCTACAACGACCAGGGCCACTGCTACCATATTAGATATCACGGAAGAAACAAGGGGAATAAGAGATGTGCTTTCCCTTAGAAAGTTACCACCAGTTCACAACCAAGCAAGCATTACATGTTTCAGGGAGGGAATCAGAAGCTTGTGTTCTGACGAACAAAGCCATACGCTTTTTAGCGAGAGATAGAGTGAGAGTATATGTGTGCGTCTATGTGCAAAATGTGAATGTGTGCTAGAAAAGTGTTAGAAAACCTAGAAAACCTGTAAGAGCCAACTTTAGGACAATCAGTGTGCCGGCAGCCACCACTCGAGATACACTGACTTTCCTAAACTAACATGATATACAATTTATCTTACAACTTTCATCCGAAACCTACAGCAACCAGCAAATTTACTTGTATAAAGCAAATATAAAATTAAACGGGGCGACAAGAGGAGAGAAATTTTCATTGACGAGAAAAAAAGTAAATTATCACAACCATCACGATACAGACGGTGGGCGACCAACGGAGGAGGAGGAGGAAGGAGAGAACATCAAATAAAATTCACAGCCATCACGAAGTTATCAAATTCATCATCGCCCTCATTGTCCACGTTGCGTTGTCATCATCACTATCAACATCATAATAGTCATCTACTGAAGGTACGTATTTACCACATTTAGCCATTTTACCTAGTCTTTACCATTATTGCTGTTTATGTTGTAGTATTGGGATATGTAGTAAAGGCGCAAGTGGGGTTATGGTTATATTGGGTTGATGTGGGTAGTAAAAGCAATCGCGTTTTAACTATTTACTTTCATACTTTATAACACAATCAAAGAAAGAGTTTTGTATTTCGCCCCATCCCCTCCAGGTACACCATTGTTGCAATGTGGTTGCTTGTGTAACGTTCGCTTTCATTTTTTTCTGTTACTCTTGCTAACATCATCACATGAGCATCATACAAACAACATTAGGGATATTGCTGCTGTTACTATTACACTTTGAAGTTTTTCTGCTAACAACAAGTGAGCGGCCACCATGAGAAAAAGTAAAACAAGCGTGCATGACTTTTTCTTTATGAAAAGAATACTCAAAACGGAACTAAAAAGACAAGTTTACTTTTGTGTCCATGGCAAAAATTTGAAACTCTTTTTTTCTAGACGCTTGACACTTTTCATGAGTATGTTTCGCTGTGCGACAGAGTGAAAGCAAAACAGACAAAAATTGTAGATATCCCACAAGCCGTTTATGTTACAGCTATTTTCATCACCTCACGAATGTGCAATCATCATTTCAGTTCTCATTATGATCATCGTTATAGTAATCAAAAGAAAGCTCCGTGTTACCTGCTGCTTTGCTGCCTGCTGCTTTTTCCACGGTCATAGCTCATAGCTTTCTTTTTTCTCTTTCGCTCATACATTTTCTCTCTGAGAACTGTTGCTGGTCAACTAGAAAATTGTGTATTTAGGGACTTTCTTTCTTTTGCCAAAACATGATGTGGTGACCGTATGTGGGTATTCACATTCATTATAACTTTTTGATTGAGCTTGTGTCATATTCTGGAATAATGACCCGAGTGAGATTTTCCTTCGCTCAGGGTTTGTATTCCTGGACACTTCACTCCGTCTGTAGTAAGTAAATGGTAAGCGGCAGGCTTTTGCGAAAAATATGGACACTGGTTAAAAAATAGGGAAACACGATACCGGACGTGGTACTTGTAGCAGTAGTTATTGGAACAGAAGCATCATGTTT
>JAHZNB010001891.1:0-37944 GCA_027744295.1 Callyntrura guangdongensis
AGGCCAGCGGCAAAATCGAAATATGAAAAAATTGGTATACACATTACAGAACGAGAATTTGGAAACGGAAAGTGAAGAAGGTACGAATTTTACACATTTCTCAGTACAAAATTTATCTGTGGAGATGCCCGTGTGCAGTGTTTCACAATAATAGGCTAGGTGTAGATTGATCTCATTTTTTAACTAGGGTATTGGATTTTTATATTTGCCCAAACAAAGCTAAATTTTTCCAACAATTATGTATTTACGTCAGCCTCTAGAAATACGAATAATATTTGAATTGATTCTCTTGCAAACCACTGTTGCATGAATTGCAAATCTTCCAGAAATGTAAGCTCATATTTTTTTATTTTACGAGGAAGAAAAACTGAAAAATGCGACGGTCAAGATAGTCCATCTTAATTCTACAGCTTTTCTCTTTCCTACATGCTCCTATATTCTGCCTAAATCCACAACAACATTTCCAGCTAACCCTAACACCGACACGCAGTCTTTGAGGCTCTTCCTGTACAAATACGCCAGCAAACTAGGATTTGAACGCTGAAAACAGGCTAAAATCTAGTAGACAACTTCCGCTCGCACAAATACAAACACATTATTTATATTATTATTACGTTACACACAAAAAGAATCAACTAAACACAATATTTTGAGTTTTGTCGTTTTTCCTCGAGGATCGCTCGCATGAACAAAGTCTAGAACCAAACTCGTAAGAACCTAATCATAACCGCACTGTTTGATTTTCCTTTCTAAATAACGGCTGGAAAGCATCCGAGAAACGGAAGTAAGAACACGCAGACAAACCACCACTAGCATCATCAAATAATAATAGCCTTTTTCTCATAATATGTGGATTTATCCAAGATAGCATCAAAGAATCGGATTAGCTTCCTAATAGCAGTAACAGTACGCCGCGGCGTTTTGCTGCAATAATTCAAACGACATTTGACAATCCTCTTTAAGCAAACGGCAAGTTTCATGTGTATCTCGAGGGAAAGGAGCTTTCATAAATCTCTTCGTGACTCTCTGCTTTTACAATGAAAACTCCCATACAAGTATGTAAGCAGCACCATCGGCCTTTTTTCCCTTTCTCTACCATGAAGTTTTAACGTCGTTTTCCGGACCACTAATGTGACCTATCACATCACACTACTCACACAACGTAGACACGTACATACAGAATACAGACACACACGCCATCCGCATATTTTCACATGCAGTTTTCTGCCTGCCCATTATTTACCTATATACATATACAACCTTCACTCCGTTTTAGCTTACTCCTGTGTGCAAGTGTAATACAATCATAACAAACGTCGCTGGTGAACGCAGCCGATATAATAATAAAAGTAACGTGAGCACCCATGACCCATCCTTTTCCTTGCCGTCGTCCTTAATAGTACTTTTCATCTCGTTGCCACCATGTCCACAATTTTCCAGATAGAGATAAAAGCGTACAAAATGTAAAGATACACTTCTCTTTCTTGTTATTTACTAGGCGTAGGGAACTCCTTGTTCTGTGGTGGTGGTGAGTGTCACCATGATCATCAGTCCTATTAGTATTATCGTCGTCATCAACTTTTCTCGATGATTCTCCGTCTTACAGTACGGTTGTAAAAGTACTACTAATAGGCCTTCAAGTTATATTATTTTCATCTATACCGAGTCAGCTTCTGTGTAATTTAACATTACGTTTACGTGATATTTACAAATGAGCCACATTCCTACTCTTATCTGGTGAGGACACAAGCTCAAAAATGACCCCATCACAGGGCTCCCGTACACGATTCAAAATACAAACCATCAGCAGACACCACATTACCAACGTCACTTAAGATTTTTTCTGCCGCCAGCTTTATAGCACTATCCTTTTTAAAAGTATATCGTCTTAAAGGAAATATTATAAACGTTCCCATTCCCACACACAGTTCTTTACCACTTTCAACAGACTGCGAACAAACCAGTTGTTTTAGTTTTTCTCTCCCTCTTCTCTCTACAAAAATTTCAGAGTGACACTCTTGTTCCATCCAACTCAGAAATAAAAGAGATGGAAAAGGTTCTTCTATAAAACAAAGAGCAATCAAAAAGACAAAAAAGGAAAGAAATTTCTTTTATGGCTTCGGCTACCCATTGGCATAACATGAATTGCTACACAAAACATGAAACCATTTATATTACCCGTAGTATTGTATATACGTTGTACATTTTTAATGGCCTTTCGCCAAAACTCATGCCACCGACTAAATTACGCAATAAAACTCTTCTAGTTACACTAAAAAACCGCTACTTTTATTTTCAAGAAAAACCTATTTCAACTAAATGGACAAAGACAAGCTATTTTTGTTTTAAGGGCACCGCTTTTCCCGTCGTGGTGGATAACGTGCGTGTATCAGACCAGACCATTTTGTTGGTAGTTAGTGTCGAGTAAGTAGTCATATGTTTACAATGTGATGATGATACTGCATCCAAAGGAAAACAACAGCCCGTCGTCGTCTGGCGTTCTTCAATGCCAACGACTGCCTCTACTGCAACAAAACTGTAAAAACGCAAATTATACCGACATTCCTTATTATTGATGGACACATTTAGAAACGAATGGCTTTTTGTTATGAAAATGATGCAGAGTAAAAGAAGCTGCAGTGCACAATGTAAAGTAGTATTTCATTGCTGCCGAAAGGAGCTCTATATATCTTCTGTAGTTGGGTACGAAGAAGAGGAGCCGTTCTATAAAACCAATCCATTACGATATTTTTCACCATTAGGGTATCTTATAGCGTTAACGTATATGCATATGCACGTCATAATGAAAAACTACATTATGTCCGAAAAGTAAGTATGGTGGTATATGTATTTCTTAAATCCTTTTTTTACATCACGACGAGATGAGAGTAGTCATTTCATAACACATTAGGAAGAATACGGTTTAATGCCAACGATTCCTTAAAAACTTCCATGAGCTAGCCATGCTCCCATTCCAAAAGAATAACGACTTGAATGGAGAAAAAACTTTCATTCAACAAAAAAACTCTTCAATCAAACTAGTGGCCCTATACGTCCAACTTATTTTTCCAATGAATGACTCGGACGAATTTATACATTACTACGGCGGTGGTTGTGCTGAGAAGACGAAAGGGAATTTCATTTTCTACACTCTTTTCTCTTTGAGCATATTAGAAACCCTCTGGATTATTTTATAGCTCATATAATACGCAGTACATTTAATTTTTTCACCAACAGGAACAAGACACATAGCATATCCTGCTCTCTGTCTGAACTTTTCTGTTTCGCCTTTCACAAAAAATAGCATCATTAACAAAAAAGGAAAATTACTTGAAAACCTAAAGAAATGTCTGCTGGGTTTAAAAACCAATTTCATTTCATTCGTAAAATTACCCGAATGTTCTACTTAGACCACCTACATTAGGGTTGTATGTACTTGGCTCCTGCTGCGAGCTTATACATACTTAGTGCGAGATACGTGTACAGCTCGGTTGATAGGGAACAACGTCAGATTTTCTTGAAACAAAAGGAAAGGTTGGATATCGAGTTTAGATAAAAGCTGAAACCGTCACAGCAGCAGCGCAGTAGCAACAAGTTAGCTTTCACAAACTATACGCACACATACGTCGCACCGTAAGCGGAAGGTTTGTGTCACGATATTTAAAATAGGTATAGGATATATCTCAAGTTTCGTAACTTCTTCCCTCGCAGATTTACAATGATAGTATCAAGCTACCGCGAACAAAGCACCATCGTCGTCGAATCTTTCTCTTTCTTTTTGAGACTTGCACGTTTGTGGCTTCTCATTCTTTGATGAGAATATAACTACGTAGACGCCATGCTGTAAGTACTTCTTCGGTATAGATTATGTGAACTCCTTTGATCCATTCACCTTCAGTGAAGATGAATAGTAGTGCCTGCTGAGGGTCTATCACCTTGGTACGTCTACAAAAAAAAGTTTCTATACAGAATTTGTAGATACTTCCTAGCGATTAGTAAACAAATGCTGAGTGTTATATTATTAAGGTAGATATGTACTGCCACCGCTGTGTCTGCTTGCTACTATATTCTGGATTTTAATTCTCAACACATCCAATTTACATCTAACCAGGCGACCCAGCAGTAAAAAACGCGTATCAGAAAGGCATCAAGGAAGTATCAGCGAGTGGCACAAAAATATGGGGTAAGCAATATTGGTATATAGGTGTTATTATTGGAGAACAACATAACACCGCACAGAATGAACCCCATTAAATTTCTACATTAACTCCAACGTAGTTTCTCCCTGCTATCCACCCTCAAAATCCTTTCATGTTGAGATTCTGCATCATTTCATTCAACATCGAAAGAAAATACTAGACACACTAGGCTACGTTGCTTTCATCAATTTCAAGGCACCACACCGACGAAGCGGTATCACTGCTTCTCAGTTTCTACACAATGTGTGTGTTTGTACAGCCTTTCCAACAGACCTAACTCGCCAGTTCCATTTTGGCCTTTTTTGTCTTGTTACTTCTGAAACTCTCCAGTTCCTACTTTCTTATTCTCTTTCCAGACTGTCTTTTCTCCAAATAAAATCAATACAATATATGCCACACTGCCGAAAGTGTGCTGAATACAAATTAAACTTAATACAGACAGACAGCAGCAAGCAATCTACATTATTAAACAAAACAAGATTATCCGCACTCGATGAACCTCATCAGCCATATGTACTACTACGGCTCCAATCGTACACACCCTAAACACTGGTAGTACACATGTTTCTCCTTAGTTCTAGTATGAGATGCGATACGAAAAATCTATCCCCGCATTTTCCTCATCAACCGATACAAACAGACACATGTACACCGACGGAAAATCAGATGAACATGATAAAATTATTATTACCCCAGCCACGATTTCATGCCTTTACACTTTCCCCCTACAAGCACAAAACGGCAATGCACTTTCTCAGCCTAGAGAAAAGTGAGCCGAATCAGAAATGAACTTTCCTTTTTTCTACGGGTATTATATATAGTAAGAGATGAAATAGAAATGCTTCAACTCCGGCAAATTTCCACATTTTTTACATACCAATCTATACCTATACCTCCAGTCAAAGTACGTTCGAGGAAGTTCACTGCACTACGACTGCTAGGTTTATCTTGATAGCTTTTGTTGAATACAATAAATGATATTAACACATCGTCAATTTCGTCAAGCATTTTCCAAAAGAATCGAATTTAAAGTGTTCTTAGGGTTGAGTAATCATAATCATTAAACATACATACATAAGAACACAACTTCGTATAATAACACTAATGAAAAGCAGAAAAGAAGCAAGTTTTCGTCATTACGGTTATAACCCTACTCTACCAGGTCATCATCACTACCATCCAAAATTTAATCACAGGACGGTATGGATGGAGTATGTCCAGAAGGTGCAAAATGGAAAACGAGTTTTTTCCTCATAAAGATTACAGTAAAAAGTTAGAGTGACCAGAAACTTGAAAATGAATCGGAATTGCAAGCGTACATGAAGGTGAAACATAAAAATACCAGAATAATATATTATTATTATCACACGTGCCTAATGTCAGCCATTCCCACGCGTAGTAGTCATGAGGGATGATGAAACATCAGTATAAAGGGGTACAGTAAAGAGCACTTATTCCAACATGCTTGACATTTATGTTTGTTCTCTCTCTCCCTATCTCGCTAACGTTCTGCTGATGATGACACCGCAAACAATTACCTACACAAGTCCGAGACTCTACAAAACACAATTACATAAAAGGAAGCTGCGCCACAGAGCACATTTGATGTTGATGAAAAAATCTAAATGTTCTCTCAAATTATATATCTTATGCATTATTTTCTTTCGCTTTTTTTCTATCTCTCTCTAGCTCAACCTCAACTCAATATTCCTTTACAACTGTGACCAACCAACAAACCACTACTATCATCACTGCTGAGAAAGTCCCATTTCTAAATAACCTGTCCGAAAAACCCCTTACCCAGCAGTGAAGTTACAGTGAGTGAATGAATGGAATGGTAGGAGCCAAAAATAAAAAGAACGGAACAGTGGATACCCACTACTACCATTATAGCCGACGCAGTCATCACTACTACTGCTATTTCTACCACCTTTACAACTACTACTTAAGTTGCCACCAGTTTGGTCCCACCACGACGACCACCACACTACTACGGAATCAGCCAGCACAAAACTGAGCAGTAACGCCGTCGTGATGATGATGATGCCCTGACTCTCGTGTAGATGTGATATTCGGGCAGTTAAAACCATCACCAGCAAAGGCTTTCACTGCCATAATAGCAGCAACCCGATTTTACGTGTTAAACAAGAAAGAGAAAAAAGTGGTGAAGGGAAATACAAGAAAAGGCCCTGCTACTTACTTGCATCCCATCATCTACCACCACACCAGAGGCAGCATCCAATGAACAAAAACTATTGTCATACTTGGCTCTGGTGAAACGACTGTTGTAATAGTAAAGTGAAAGGCTAGTGGCAAACTACTCTCCGATTACCGCTACTATTATCGTCGTTTTCATCACCATCATCGCCTAATTATTATTGATTGGCTTAGATGACACTACTACTTTTGCTGCTTCCACACTACCTTTTCTCCGTCTACACTTCGTTAATTCCACTCTACCAACCCAACTTTGTCTCTCTTGGAGCAAGATGATGACGATGCGCTTTTACACTTTTGCCATTGTCACTATTCAAGAATAACTACACATTCACATATAGGGAGAGAAGGAAACCTGATAGAAAAAACTGTGATGCGGTTACTGCCATTGCATTTGTATCAGTGATAATATCAGTATCTCGCTGGAGCTGCCAGCCTGTGTGTGCCAGTTGATACGACACGACAGCAAGTTGGAGAGCCGTCGAGTTTTGTGTTAGTACAGTAGTGAAAATAATAATAATAATAATAACGACGAATAAGAAAGTGTTTCTCTTGCCAGGAAAAAGTCATATAACCCAAAAGAAGGATTGTTTTCATTCAACTGGAAACAGAAGTACACTAGAAAAGAAAAACCATAACTTGCTTTTGAGCGAGGGAAAACGAGAGAAAGAGAAATAGAGTCAGAAAACGAGAGAGAGAGAGTTCGACTAAGAGAAGCAGGTCAAACCGGCTGAAGCAGCAGCAGTGTGGCGAAGTAGTAGTAAACAGGAACAGTTCTTCCTTCACATCTTTTTATTGTTGTGACTATGTTGACATTAGGAACTCGGGGAGCAGGTATTTTCATTGGCGGAACTGAAAGAAATGCGACAAACAACGCGACTGCGACATTTGAATGCCACCCTTTAGGAGAGCGACATGGCACCTTGCTCCTGAGTCTAGCCAGTGCGGGAGTCATTGCGAACATGTCCCTGGCTGGATTAATTCTAGCAAGAAAATCCCTGAGACGGTATGTATTTAGGTACAATTATTCTTTTTTTCCTTCTTACATAACTTTACACTTTTTTAAGGGAATTTTTATGACACTCGAAAATAACAACTTCTTCATACGCCATTTATTCTCACCAGAGAGATGATAAATTCATGTTTGTTTCTAAGATGTTTTGTGAAATGTTTCTATTAATAATATCCCACTTTGTATTCTTCAAGGCGGGTTCTATGATGTTCCCGAGTGAACGCCTTTAATACTTTTCGGTTTTCGTAACCAATTATTATTCTATTCTCGTTTGTGCGAAATGGCACTCAAATAACTGTTAAAGAGTAGTTTGTTTTGAAAAATTATAATGATTCACGACCAACACGCGCGCGCGCTCAAACACACGCACACATATTGCGGCGGCAACGTAAAGCACCACTATTCCGTGAAAAAAAACTTTTTGTGACTTTCCATAATTGGATTCTGGTCTGGTGTTCGGGATATTTTCTTCGAAGCCCAGCTATATAATAAAACCTGAATAAGCTAAATTGGATAATAGTAATCCTTAGAACATAATCACAGTAAAAGTCTTCAAATGTTACGAAGTTGGTCTTATTGCCATTTTTCTGGCCCAAGTTGTTCTACGAAAAATACAGCAGAGCACCACCGGTGGTAAACTATAAAATGAAAGTAATTTTTACTTCTTTCAGAATCGTTTACCAAGAGCTAAAATAAAACAACACGATTTCTTCTCAGTCGGATACGACGTCATATAGTCTTCTTTTTCACACGTCTGTATTCTTCTCTCTAAACTCATAGCTGAACCAGAGAAACAGAGAGTTACTTACAACGCCTGGCCTTCGCTTGTTTCCTGTTATATAGGCTGTTTCTCAGTTCCTTACTCTTTAGGTGCACATTAGACCTTATATTGCCATTAAAAAAGTTCATAATTACTTACATAATTACAATAAAGAGACCTAATCCTTCGCTGAGCTTTGGGGATGAACCGAAAACAAAATGCCCATTTCTTCCTGAAAACTAGATATGTACCAGACACCTAAATTTCACAACATAGGTCCCAACGTCCAAGTGTACGTTCCACCATATCTAATCGTGCGCTACACAAGCAGTCACAACCCTCCACTCACAACTCGCACACGCACATTGTATGTATAAATGCAGCAAACCTTCAAGCCCTCGTAGCATTTTCCAATTACCAACATAAAACGGAAATAAAGTTATTTATCCGGAGCTATATTCATTACCGTACAAAATGGGTCTTTTCCCACTAGGTCTGTTTGTCATTCAATGACCCTATAATAATGTAGAAATAATTGTAAAAAAAAACTAGCATCAATGCACTATGCACACATATACAATACGCCATACTAAAACAAGGTTAGAAAAGAAAAAAGAAAAGCATGTGTACAGCCATCACTACCAGAGAAAGTACGAAGCGTCATCAGAGAATACACCAACATGTGATTCTGCAACGGAAGTGCTATAAGTTAGAACTAAACACTACTCACTTTCCGGTTATAGGGGAAAATAATGCTAAAAACACAGTGCGAATTCAGGTTGTATAAAAACACGTACGTAGCTGATAATATAATCGGTTTGCATTGCATTGCACAGGCAAGGCGTTACAGAAAGATGATGATAATGATATTTGTTGCTGCATCAAGAAAAATGAACATAATGGCAGTAATTTAATCCCTGATGTAACTTTTGCCCCGCCACACCAGACCTAGAGCAACCATATCACTGTAAAAATCCAAAATGCATACTTGGACAAAGATGAAACGATACGATTGTATTTGAGAGACACCCAAGAGAAAACGTTACTATTTTTCTCTACTGCGGTAATGAACTCGCTCTAGTTGTAGGAAAGACGTCATACCTGAACGAGAACGATGTCACTATTGCGAACGACTTGTCATACGATGTAAGTCATTTGAAGTAAAATTATTTACTCTTTCCGTGCCCCATGGGGGGGACAATGGGGACATCTCACATGAGTGTATGACCAGCCAGTAAAAAACTTGAATACGAAAGAAACCATATATGTTACAGAAAATAAAATACATTCACAAAGCTTAAAATTTATAGTGAAAGTTCCCCCGATTTGCAGTCGCCGTACCAAATTTCGGTGAAGTTCATCAGTGTTTGGCCAGCAGAGGAACAGACAAACACAGCCAAAGCATTACTAGCTGAGAGGGAAAGTTGAGCGTTACTAGTTCAGCTATGCAATAATGAGAACTTGAAGTCCCATATGACGTCTAAAACTACGGCTCGGGCATGCCTTTCATAAATGGGTGTAGCTGTAACTATACACATTCCGTTCTACCATGCTCGGCTTATACCCCAAATAGACAAGAACTGGACTATGATATGAATGAAATGATGAGTATAAATATAACTTAAAGAGATTTCCCGAGATTAAAGCAGCCAATTTCACTCCGGAAGTTGTATTAAAATATCCAAAATGGAATTACACTTCACATGACGCGGAATGAGTTTTAGTGCCCCGTTCGTTTCTTGTTTCTTGGGTTGTTCCTTTTGTTTGTGACATTTTCTACCCGACCCGTTTCGCATACAACCTCCAGTTAGCTAGGTAAGAAGATACAATGGGTTTGCTTCACAGTAGATGCGTAAGTGCTTCTGCGTGTCAAAATGACTTTTCCATTTCCAATTGTCACAACGGTTTTTTTTCATTATTCCCTTTGGATGGAAAGAAGTTGGTCGGGGTAGGTGACTCTTTTTCTATTACTTGAATGTCATGTTCAGTGAAAGCCGTTTACGTAATACCAAACGATACGTGTAGATAAAGGAGAAGCTTGTATGCCTACTTGGCAGTACACAACACTTTTCTGCTCGTACACCAAACCAATATTCAAAAGAGGACGACAGTGGGCCGCAAAGAAAGCAGAATGTGAATGGATTGTGATGTAACTTTATTTTTGTGTGGGTTTCGTACAGATGGTCATCGGGTTTAATGCTCCATGGGACATTGGTGGACGGAGCACGTGCAGCGCTTCTTCTTCCCCTTGGATTCAGTGTGTTAAGATGCCAACCAGTAACCCGATGTTCGCTAGTGGACACGGCTTTCTTACTTCTAGCCACAGTGACATCACTCAATCTTCTCACAGCCGCTTTGAGTGATGCACCATTACTGCCACCGCCAGTGCTAGTGCCAACTCTACTTCAATCTGCAGGGTACACTCGCTCACAGAACCGCTATGCCTCGCCGCTTTATCCAAAAGGAGCTGCAGCAACGTCTTATTATTCCGTAATAATAAAAAACAAAACAAACAAAACTATCTGTAACTTTCACTTCCATTCCATGCTGCAGTCATTGACAAGAGTTTTGTTCAATTCTATCCCTCCCATTCCAAATTCCGGTTTCCTCTTCTTTAGCTCATACTTACGATACGGCTACTTCGAAAATTTCTCATGATAAGTAGAGAATCACGTTCAAGTTTCAGAAAAATGCCAGATGCCGCATCTGCATCGAGACAAAACAGCACAACATAAAGAGTATCGAGAAATGCTTATATTCTTGAAATGAAGCAATAGCTTCTGTTGTTTTTCTTGTGATGCCATTTACTGTCAGCTTGAATTGGTCGGGTAATAACATATAACATCAATAAACCAAACATGATCATCTCACTTATGAATATGTAGGGAAGTTTCCATTTCTCTTCGTACGTAATTTGCTAGTAACATGAAACAAAGACTTTTCAATATAAATTTTGCTACAATACCATGCATATTATAAACTACGTACATCACGGCAACGGCGAAAAATATAGAGAATAACAGCAATAATGTCAGTGTCCCCGTTTAAATGGTATTGTTTACTGTGCTAGTATGTTCCTTTTCTGGATAAAAATCATTAGGATACAAGACCCTCACTACACTATATACCACAAATTCGAGTAACTGACCATGTATAATTAGTGCTATTCTTGACTTTTCTCCAGAGACGAGGTAAAGTGATAAATGATAGTAGCGTGGTTCTTGAGAGAACAACTGTAAAAATAGTATTACAAAATGCTACGCTAAGGTATAATAAAGGGTATCCGGTGGATTTAGCATTCTAATGAAAATGAACACAACAATACACTTTGTTTGGATTCGCTAACTTTTCAAAGAAAAAATGCACATTTCCACAAGTTAATAATATATTCTTTTGTTCTCGTTCCTTATATAATATTTTAAGATGCCAACGTAATGAACAACAATGAGAAAATTCTGGTTTAAAATTCCGAGTTGTAACCTAAAAGGTACAGTACAAGATAACAAGGTAACTTTTGTTAGAGAGTTTCTCCACACTACATTTAAAAATCAATTGATTAATCCACTGAACATCCTTTATTTTACGTCTTATACACCAACAGACGTATCTCCATGTATGTATACACATCATGGTGTGTTAATTTGATACTGCAGGTTCATAAAGAAACACTGATAAGTACGCAGTCACACCAGCAGGCAGTTATTAGGCAGCTTGAAATGAAATAATGCGCTTTTCATCCAAAGCAATATGCGTGAAAAACCACAGGACCAACAACCAAAGAAGCAATATCCAGCAATTTACTAGTAAAGGGAAGTAGTTAATATTTTCCTCATGAAATATTTCCACCAAACAAAATGGCTGTAATTAAAAGCTAAGAAAGTATGTCAGCGGAAGATTCTCATAAGGAAATTTTACGTAACACAGACCAGAAGGCCGGAACGAGCATATGTATGCTTCAGTAAACGAGAAATGCATGGTATGTGTTTTAAGAAAGCGTGTACACAAATTTTTCTGTCGTCTGACTCCACATCTTGATTCTCAATTCTGACATGTAGGGGATGCCTGATTCTGCCTTATCCCCGTCATAGTAACTTTTTCAAATTATTTTTTTGTAAAAACCTGGTTTGAGGTATATCTGTACAAATAAATACACATTTTCACTTTCTACATTGGCGAAGCATGAATACTGGTACTTGTGTTACCGTTACCATAACACCAGTTTTATCATTAAAATACGCAATCGTTTTTACGCCCTTTCCAAACACTTTTGTAATAGGAGACGCAGTTTCGCAATAATGTTGCGCTACTGAAGAGGAAAGGCTCCATAGAAATTCTATTCTAGAAGTCTATTCTACTATTGTTGCGTGTTGTTAACAAAGTTCACAGTGAGTTCACACACTTCCACACCCCAATTCACTTCATGAATAGTTATTGTGCTTCTTCAGCAGTAAACAAACATGCACACAAACAGGAAACAAGAACTTTCACTTTTATATTTAAACTCTCATGAAGTAGATAAATTGGAGCAACGCCTCCCCTGAGAGGGACCAAGCAGTCTCTAATAGAAAGCACAACAAAACAAAATGTGCAACACAATTGGAATGTTTTCAAAGAGTAAACATCTTCTTGTGGAGATAGCAACACTTTCACCTCTCCTTCAATACAACACTCACTAACGCATACAAACACAATGCATGTGTTGTCTTTCATTATGACTAAAAGTCATAGCCAACCACCAAAATTACTGTACAAGTTGTTTGACAAGATTGCACCGGAAAATATTGCCATGTGTGACCTAACATTATATAAGTTTTATACAGGCCCGCATTGTGCACGTGTACTGTACACAAACTTAGGATAGGAACAACAATAATTTTTATATGCGCACACAGGACACCAAAACTTGGTTGAAATCCTTTAAACAATTTATATAGAAGCCTTGACTTTCTTGTGGTTTTTCTCTATTTGTGAAGTCTTTACTTAAATGCCACCGTTAAAATTGGCATGCATATGCATCTCAACCGGAAACTACCTTACATGCAAATTCTGTAAAAAAAAGTTCTTATTTACCTTGAAAGACACGTTTAAATAATAAAATTTAATAAACATTTAAGACTTTGTGACCCAGACCCAGTAGTAGATGTCTGCGAAACTAAAAGATGTCATAATAACTCGTTGCCTTGCAATAATTTTCCCTCTCTGCCATGTTCATTTTGCAAATTGTAATTATATACAATTCATTTTACGAAGCCGTCCCCATATACATATCACATGTTTTGGAAACAATTTGTACAACTTAGGTGTGTTTCTGCAATGTTAAGCTGTTACCCCCGCCAAAATAAATGCATAGTAAAAAGTGTACGTGTGTATCGTATAATTTCATTTACGGCGACAGTCACCAGTCCTGTTTTGTTGCCATAACTATATAAGTATCCATGTTGATTCTTCAAAATATGAATGTACAGCATCTGCTGCCAACTTTCACACCATTATCCCAACCATTACCAAGGGAAACTGCTTCATGGAAATAGTATGACAAACGAAGCAAGTATCAACAATTTTCTCACAGCCTAAGTAAACAGACTTTTTCATAACTTTGTAGTTTCATAACTTTCCTTCCGGAAGCACAAAGCTGAGGCACGGCATTTGTGTACCGATGCAAATATCTCTCAACAATAACAGTAAGTTTGATGGTGGATACTGGAAAAGGAAAAAGATCGATGTTGCCATCTGTTATGTAGATAATAGACAACACACTAAAAATATCAGTATTAATTTTATGTAATAGGCCTTTATCTCGATCTGGTCCAAAATTTAAACACATCAAAGAACTTTGCATCCACTACTGACAAGTATCCAATTTTCTAAAGTAGTGGTTGCAATTCGTACATAATATAATGCAATTTTGATGGGAAATTCTGTAGAAAAACGTTCAGGAGAATATACCCATATTAGGTATCTAAGTATAAGTAGCATCAATATTCATGGTATCCGTATATATAATATGCATTTTTTTCCTTTCTCTTTTGGTTAAAAAATTGTCAGGATAAAGCGTATATAAAGCCTATAAAGTTATATAATTATTATCTCAATGGGGTAAAGCGTATTTACATGCAATAAACAGCAGTTGAACTGAATACACAACATATAAAAACAAACATAGTAAAAATTTATCTCCAATGTTTACAAGCAGTTTTAAATATTAGATGATCAACTAGATCATTTATTCCCCGTCTCTATTTCTATCCCGCGTGAACCGTTGTACAGGATGTACGAACTATACTAACTAAACGTAACTGAACTGTAAAGAACATTTGAAAACGGCAAAATAAGTAGGTGGCATAATTTAGTAAAAACACGTTGCAGTCAGCTCAACTACTGCTAGATTTGTGCCGGTACCTTGTCTTCCTACATCCTCGAGGAAAATTGGCAAAATGAGTGTATTTTTGCTTTAGAGCGGGTTTCCTAAGTTTGCTGCCAACAGTACAATAATAATGGATACGTGAAAAAGCCGTCAGCAAAAAAAACAAAGGGAGTCATGAAAGAGAAAGTGGAAGAATTGGAGTGAGAAAATAATTTGATAAAAGAACAGATTGATTGATATGTCTCACAGGACTATTACGAGGAGGATGCAAACCTTCTCGCGGAAACAACCGCCATGCCAGACTCGCCCCAGTGCGTTTTATTTGCGACATTCATGGTGTGGTTCGCTGGTAAGTATAAAGTCTCTATTGTTCCGTAAGTATGAAGCGAGTCTACAAAAATATAACCTATTTTTTTGAATAAAAATGTAAAATCATGAAAAAAAAGTTGTAGCGCTATTACAGCGCAATTCAAGTACATATACATCTGTGACTACGACAGATAAGTTTGCAGGACAAAACATTTTTGTTCCATACAAACAAACACTTGTCCATCCATAAAAACTTTTGCCCACAACAACTACTTTATTTAGAGGCAAGATGTTATTTTTATTTTATAGCTATCCACATCCAGTGTTATAGTACTAGTACCCACAAAGAACAAACACACCGACGGAGTGAGCGACGACGTGTTGTATCATTACCTATTGTACAACTGTAGTCTTAAACTTTCTCGGAATTGCCCCTCGAACAAATACAAAACCTGGTTCATAAATGTCTCATGTATTCTTTGTCACAGCTTTGACCATCAATCTGGGACCAACGTTCTTGAGTGGAGCATTAGCCGCTCAAGCGGAAGTAACTCCGCGTACTCCTTCGTGCCCACTTGTGCGTGGCCCAGCCCGTCATGCAGTTCTCAATGCCCTGTGGGCGGCAGTCAACCTACTTTGTATTGGACTGGCCGTCAACCATCTTCGGAAACTCAAAAAGGACTTGGGTATGCACATTCCTTCCACTTATTCTTATAAATATTCTTCTCTTAACCAACTTATTTAAGTAGCTTCTGCATTACTATACGGTTCAATAAATTTCGAATGGGGTGAGGGTAATATGCGTGACTACTGAAACTACGAAGAGGTTAATATAAACTGAAACTCATTTGTTTCCGTTCCAATGATGATAAAACGGGCAGCTTCCTGAAATAACATGAAAAATGGGAATTTTCCAGTCATTTTATTTGTAATGACAGACACATGTGTGACTGAACGGCACCAGTCATACTTTATTAGGTCTTTCTGTGAGCTGGAAAATAAAAAAATGATTTTAAGGAGAATATGAAATGAATACATGTGTGCCCATGGTTGGTGGGATATGAGGGTTAGCCACATTGGGTTTTGTTTAAGTGAGGCAGTATCACAGATCATTTTCCTTTTTAGGGTTCATGTAATGTATCCTACAGATGTGCTCAATCATACTTCCCTGTAAATTTTACTAGTTGTCCTCGTTGTGTAGAACACGATGTAGCCGTAATAATAACGTGGCAGGCAACTTTGTTCCTTGGGAGAAGAAAACTACCCAACTACTTTGCTTCAATTAAAATTAATGGAACCCCTCAACCAGGCCACTCGGCACGGCATGTCATGCCATGCCCTTCCAGCTGTTCCTCCCAAGTTACTCACTCACTTAGAAATTTCTTGCAAGCTCAGTTGGAGTTTTTGTAAAGAAATATTTGCAACGTATCCTGCGCGATGACTATATGTATCACATAATAGCATCACTCTACCACACCATGTGTGTGTACTTACTTCATCTCGGTGGTAGACATATCAAAAATGAAGTTTTTAAAATGAACGCCATGTTTGAATATGGGACCACTGAAACGTTTCATAATGGATAACGACCACAATACCTGGGCCACAGCAGAACAAGCGGTATTCTCTCTCTGAACCTAGGTATGCATAACCACTACTACTGTTAACAATTTGGAAGCCCTAAAAAGAATGGCGAGAGAGAAAAGAAGCGAGAAGAAGAAAACGTTCCGTAAAGATAATATTTATTTTAGTCCCGAATACAAAAGCAAATGTTTGCTCTTTTTTGCAGGAAAAAAGAACAAGCCGAAAAAAAAGAAAGCGATGCGACAACGAATTCCTTTTTTATTTGAAAAAGCCACCTTTAACAAATTTATAGCTGAATTTTGGACCACGACGACGAGGGTGGCATAGGAGAACCTTGTTAAGGAGAAAAGGTGGGCTGCATTAGCTGCCAGCTATAGAAATGAGATGTGTTGCATTCTTATACGGAAATGGTAGAGGAGTTAGTTATGATGTGGAAATAGCTGACACGAATAGGTCTGACATATAAGCATCAGCACACAGATGGCTTCTTCCCCCGACGATAATATTTTCTTTCACAACGTGGAAAAAAATTTCCTTAGGAAATGAACAACTCCTCGGTAACTTAACTTTCATATGTGACAAAGAATGCGAATGTGCCAACTGTGAACGAAAGGAATGCGAACCGTAAAAACGAATCTTTGTGTATCTATCCTGCATTTTTTAAACTTTAAACGAAGGCACTTCTCTTTCACATGTCTACAAATACTAAATCAAACGAGCGGCAGGTCGAAAAAAGTTTTCATGTTTATATTATTTCTATTTCTTTCTCTTTCTTCAGCCAGAGCAAGACTGGGCTTGTTGGCAGCTGCAGGTGCTGGGTTAGCAGGACTGGCTGGAATTGCGAATCCTCAACCAACTAGCGTAGGAGTGACCTTCGCCCCTTCCACTAATAACATGCCAGGCACATCTTGTGGTGGACAATCCGCTTTAGCTAATCACACTTCTGGCAACACTGCCACTCCGAGTGAAGTAGATTCTTTCTTACGACAGGCCCAGAAAAATGGTCATTGTCATATACGTACACTAGGAACCTTAGCTCTTGTCAACCTTATTTGTTGGATACCTCTGTATATATGTGCCCTGATTGCACCCGTGGGTAAGTTTATGTGTTTACTCTGTTTACATAGATAATGTGATGACGGCAACCAGCCATAAAAACTTTCGTAGTTATCTAAAAAAAAGTTTATTCAATAAACTTAACTTTTTCCGTGTACAAACACCAATATATTCTGAAAGCAATCAAATCCTGCTCAAACATCATTATTTTGCACAAGTGTCTTCAATTTTCATTATTTTCAAATTAAACCTATATACTCACATCTCTCCACCTTATGGTGGATAAAAGAATTTTAAAGTATTCCTACTAGCAGTACTGGCGCCATGCGCATAAAAATTTATGACGTTACAATCATTAAAATTTGCAATGTTTCCTGATAATTGCCCATATGCTATACATGGAGTACATTTTTGAATTACAACTACTTCATATGGCTTATGGAGTTTTTCAGGTAACCTACGTGAACCTTACAAATTGTAGCGATTGTAACGTTGCAAAGTTTAATGGGGCCTGCCAGTGAGAATAAGACACTGTAAATGAAATCCAACCTTTCCCCGTTCAAACATTAGGACGTCACAAAGAAAAGATAAATGAACCTCTTCACCCAGCACTTTCTCCTGGGTAAACTTTACCCATAAAAGAGTTGCAAAAGTTAAGTCATAATGAACTGGCTTAATCGCTGTATAGAGACGCCGTATTGATACATGCTGATTGACGTGATAATGACATGCTATATTTTTACTTGTCAGTTGACCTGGTATCGCCATATAAAATTTGAGCTAATTTTGCTAAAGTTTAATTTTTGACCCCCAAATGACCCCCCGGAGGTCAACCAAATTTGCTCAAATTGCACCCCAGAGATGCCACTAACCTAAGGCACCTGTGTGCCAAATTTGAGCTATTTTGACTTAAAGTTTAATTTTTGACCCCCCAACTGTCCCCTTGGGGGTACACCAAATTTGTTCAAATTATACCCCAGAAATGCCACTACTCTAAGGTACCTGTTTGCCAAATTTGAGCCAAATCGGCTGAAGCGTCTGGCCTGTAGAGAAATGACAGACAGACGGACGGACGGACAAATAGACAGACAAATACGCTAAAGTCAATACTAGATGAAATATCTTTCATCGGGGTAATAATAATATACATGTCTACTTCTGTATTTGTTTGCACACAATACATTCTCTCCAACAAAACAAACCACTTCTCCAGCAGCAGATTTTCTCACGAATAGAACTAATAGAATAGATCCAGATATATTTACTCGGTTCAATATATGTAAGCCCAGATTTGACAGTCTCATCTAGCGCGATGAGAGATATAAAGGTATAACAAGCCAATTTAAATACACGCTTTTGTACGAAAACTAAATTAAGCAAGGCAATGAGGCTGACGTCTGATATTTTATTATATTAGACACAAGAATTTTTCTGGCGTGCATTCACTAGGAGGAAAGGAAAAATGGGTAGGTACGCTAAGTACACTCTGTGTGTGTGTAATAAAGCTATCTGTCTATGCGCATAAGCAAGTATAACTTCACCAACTGTGCAAACAGTGAAAATAAAAGTCCTTCAAGCTTTCTTCAGAGCTCTCAGTCAGTCCAATTCACATCCCAGAACCGTACACAGGAATATCTCAATTGAGCAAGGCAATGAGGCTGACGTCTGATATTTTATTATATTAGACACAAGAATTTTTCTGGCGTGCATTCACTAGGAGGAAAGAAAAAATGGGTAGGTACGCTAAGTACACTCTGTGTGTGTGTGTGTGTAGTAAAGCTATCTGTCTATGCGCATAAGCGTATAACTTCACCAACTGTGCAAACAGTGAAAATAAAAGTCCTTCAAGCTTTCTTCAGAGCTCTCAGTCAGTCCAATTCACATCCCAGAACCGTACACAGGAATATCTCAATTGTTGTTTTCAATTGCATTTTGGGCGTGTGTGTATGTGTGCCTTTTAGTAATCACATTCCTTTGTTATTCTGCCAAGGTATTTTCCCTACTTTTTCCTGTAAACGCCGATTTACGTGACGTGAATGCCTGGGCGATCAATAATGTTCACTACGATATGGATGGTAGCGAGAGCTTTTCATACCATCATGAATTGACAAATTGACTGATTTATATTTTATCCTAATCCAATGTGATCTCCAATGCGTAGGAACTGGAACGTGGGAGGATCCAGCACCTGCAGCATACGAAGTCACGCTTATAACCGCCTTTGCTCACTCCGTAATTCATCCCGTGTCTCTGGTCTTCCTCCACGAGCCACTCCGAGATGGACTCAAGATATGCATGGTAGAATGGTGCTGTTGTATTTGCCTCTGGTTAGGAATGGAGTTCGATCCTCCAAGAAGCCCATCAGCACCAGCGCGGCATCACAGCCGTCGAGATCTCCGTGATTTGGCTGTGGACAATCATTCTCACGTACACCCATTGTCGCGAGCCATTTCTCGCTCCCATACACCACTTACTCACTTACATCGCTCTGCTGGAGATCTGGTCCACATTCCCGGCTCTGGCACTATCACAATTAAAAGGGCTTCATCGTTAAAATCAGACCGACTCCTGATGGCCTCTGCCTTCGCAGGTGGGAGCACTGGCAGAATCGCACCAATGTCACCTACTCTGACACTACTAGACGAAATCCTACCACCTCCACCCCTCCCACCAGTCAACTCGGTGTTAAGGAAACAGGTACATATAGACATTAATCACGTGTAATGTGTTGTACAAAAATGTTACCACAAGACAGCGTCCACTTGATAGTTAACAGCTAACCGCGACGACAACAGTACTAGTACTAATAGCATAACCGGTGAACAATGTTTCTGTCTTTAGAACTTTTTTTCTCCCCCTTTATGTAGGTGTTTGTGTATTTTTCTTAGATTTATCGTTGTGTCCCACTTTCTAAGTCTAATCCAATATCTAGAATTATTGTAGATATAGGGACAAATGGAATTGCATTTTGAGTCCTTCCAGTATTTTCTTTATAATGCTTGTCCTATGTCGTTTGCTTTCACTGACAGTGCATACAACTTGCAGTCGTTCCATGCCTACTTTTAGATACTATTAGACTAGAGAAACCTACGTACATGGATACATCATCGCAGATTTCCAATGGTGCTGATGAAAAATGCAACAAAAAGCCCATTAAATGTATATAAAACCTTTTACAACACTGATACACACCTTATGGCCAAGCTAGGGAAAGTAGAAAGAGAAGCAGGAAGGAAATAACACAGGCCATTCATTAAATCAAAGTAAATACGAGCATTACTGTCTCGTCGGGTATTTACACATGCAACCGCATTAAATCACACATCCTATACGTATGTATCTGATGAACTGTATAATATGTATACGTATTTGTAACAATAACCTTAGATTGTGTAGTAGCACGTACCAAAATAGTCAGTCTTTCATCATCGGTCCCCGCTCGTTAATTAACATTGGTAAGTTGAATTATACGCCAGAGTGCTAGCGTATCAAAGCCAGTGAAGCGTGTGAATTATTACGAACGCGATCTTACAACCAGCTGCAGCCTTTAATATAAACGGAATATGAAACCACGACGAAAGTGACAGTGCACCGGGATAAGCTAAACATCCGTTGATGCATAACTTGAATCCGGTGTGTGTGGCTTGCGATAATGAAATACTATTTACTGTGTCAATTCAATACTAGTACACGTCAGCTTGGTCAACAACAGACAACAGCTAAGAAGGCAGTCACGCATGATGATGCGTCATCTAGTCATCGCCGCAAAATACGCTGAAACATTGTACCTCAAAAACATTTCAACCTCTCGCAGCTTTTCTCTCATTTTGTACGTACGTACCTCAACTTTCACCGTACAAACCCTTGTGTCATACTACTCTGGTATGTTGAAATACAAGTATTTTTGCAGCAATCATAATGCTGTATTTTATTATTACAAAAAAATACTAGTCCAACTACTCCTGCTACTACTGCACGCTTTTTTCTAAGGACAACTTTACCCCAAGTACGTACACTTGCACTGTGCAACACACAAATAAAAAGGTTGTTTGCTTACCAAACGCAAAAAGCATTTTAATGAAATGGAAAATTAACATTTTTTGTGTCAAAGTAGATTTAAAACAACAATTTTAATAATACTTGCCAAAAGGACGCAGTACAAAAATACAGCGTCGACTTTTACTTCACACTCACTTTTTTCAAATGAGAAGAGTAAAAGCAGTCTCTCTAAATCCATATTTTCATTCTAACAGAACAGCAGCCAAAAGTTTAGCTAGAACTTACTGTAAAATAGTTTGCAAGGGAAAACTTTCTTGAGTACCACCACTCACACACGCACTTGTTCTTTCACATATGGGTACAATGCACTCTCTCAGCATTTCATTTCATAAGCATTACTGGCAATTTTACAGCCCAATTTCTAAAGATCTAAACAAAAAAGAGTTTATTATACACATGTCAGACTTTTCCTTTTAGGATCCTAATAAATAAATAACAACATGGAGAATAAATTTTGTAATGTTGCCCAAATAATGACGTATAGACTGTTTGTTCCAGTTATGCTGTATAGTAAATATTTTTGTTGTGCTTATCTACCTTATTAGTTTGTACACTCTTTAGTGGCGAAAAATGTCTACTACCACTATTAAAACTCTTACTCAACATATCGGCTTAATAATATAATACTTAACTATTATAGTGTACTTTGATAATAACCCTTGGCGTAGAAAGTTTGGTAACATGTGTAGCCTTGCTATAGAACACGACTCAACAAGCACTAACTTTCACTTTTATTTCTCTTCTAGGCGTCTATGGAAGAGCCGTCACCATCATTAGATAACCGGTGGTAGGTTCCACCAGCTTCAATATCATACTTTTCCAACTCTTTATCACAATCACCTTTTTATTCCGGATGCATGGTTCGCCTTTTGTGTTACAGCAACATCATCTTTTTGACCAAAGCCAGTTCAATACAAGTACATTAACAAAAGATGATGGTGAACAGAACTTTTGAAATTACGATTGCACAGGCGGAGAGATTATAAAAAAGAGTCTATACTAATCTTCAATACAATAAGTTGTGCGTAGAATAGAATAAAATGTTGTTTATTGGTAAGCTGCAAATTATGGCATGGAGAGCAGTGGCGCGGTCCTCTATCACTTTGCAATCAATGCAAAATGCAATGCTCCATTGAACATGCACACGCTACTTTGCAATGTTTGCAAAGCGATAGTGGATCGAGCTCCAGAACAGTTATAGTTTAAAAAAATCTAAATTGATGTTATGTATCGAATGTTGATGTATATACAACTCACTTCTATTCTACACAAAAATATAGACCGCCTACACACTCCCACTCTCTCAAGTTCATCTCGCTCATGTTACTTAAGTGTCATCTGCAAGGAAAGGGTATCTGTGAAAACTTTATCTCCGATTCTGTGATCTGACTATTCAAATGATAACTATATTATGATGCATGCACACAAAATACAAACTTGTTGGATGCATTCAAAAATCAATAATAGTCATTCTAAGAAAATATTCTGTAATTGAATGCACAACGCACATCATCATTCTCTCAATGTTCATTTTTAGAACAATAAAAAAGAAAACGCATGTCTCGGCGCGCGAATGTATAAGTTAAAAGAAAAGGGGGAAATTCAGAGTACGAAATAAAACAAAAAAATTGTATAGTATGGAAAACTGTGATTCGATTCAGTGTTTCACACTGCACTGTCAACCCGACAGCACCTGCTTCCCCACTTTAGTAATCAGAAGACCCCGGTTTGTAACCTTATACCGTTGACGTAGAGTCATTTCTAGGTTATGGAAATGAAAGTTTTATATCAGTACAATGTAACGAACGTACGAAAACAGTGGGTTAAAACCACTGGGTTTTATTATACAAACCAACATTTCAATTCTTACGATTTAATTGATGTGTAAGTGTTCGTTTCCTTCTAATGTTACATAGTGTAGGGTACCTCAAATGACTTTTTATAAACCAAGCCTACGCACTAAAATTCAAGAGTGCAACCAACCCGTGCGACGGAATCGAGAAATTAGACGATGGTTTTGTGCATGGCAATGGCAAGTGTTCGCCCTTTAAATCGACAATTTTCTCTGAAGTTCGACTGGACTGAACAAGTTTTTCTTGTGAAATATAAATACGCAGATTCAATTGTATAGCAATAAATGGAGCAGGTACTACATTAACCTTAACTGTGAATAAAAACTTTTTGTAAAAAACTATTACACATAGAATATAAATCCTACTCGTTTTACGTTAATTCTTGCTTCGTGTGTCACGGGTTTTGGTACGTACTTGCATTGACTACAAACTTGTATTGATTTTTAGGTTAGTATATTTTTAAAAATATACCAGCATGATTACTCGCAAAAATACTACATAAAGATATACCTACACAGTACTGGAATACTCATGTATGTATGTGGTAAGATCGTATAATTTTAAGTGACAAACGTGTACCTTTCACTGCTATTACAACTACAACCTTAATTGTTTAGCTCCACGATAGTAAAGTACACATTCCTGCTAAACTATTACTTCCTTATTTTCGCGGATCACGGATGACTGTGAATTTATCACCTTTAAGGAACATTTTATTTTTAATGTATTGATGAATGCATACTTTAAGGTGTTTAAGGAAGCTTTTTTGGAATTACCAGCCGAATTGATATCATAGTCATTAGAATTTTTTAATATATAATTGAAATAATAATAATAATGTAGTCTGACATTTTCCTTGTAAGTATATTTCTCTGTGAGTATCCAACTACTGGTGTTAGTCCCAAACAAACCCGTTCGTACGGAGAAACTAAACTTGTTACTTTAATCTTTTCCGGTTTAACATAATCTCTTATTAGTATAAACCAAATTACGCCCTCAAGCCACATAAACTTGTAGTGTAATGGTACAAGTTCATCGTATAATAATATTACAAAGTTTGACCTATTATTGTATTGTGTGCCAATGATATTATGATTCTATGAACTAATGCTCATCTATTCAAATATAACAATAGATATACACAAAATAAAATATATATTAAGATGATAATATGTATAATATAAAATATTTACGACGTGACAAGAACAAAAATCCTGGTAATATAAATATAGGGTAAAGCAATAAAATATACCTACCTACGCACGTAAAACTAAGAATTATGATACTGTTACATTAAAGCTGCCAATATGTTGTATACTTACATCTACGTGAATTACCGCGTACTTATTTTCTCAGCCAATATAGTAGTAAATGCTTTCGATCTGTCGCCTGACACAAGTTTTAATTTTCGTTGGGTTCATTTTTCAGATTTCTACTACAAAATAAACCATTTACCGCAATAAAACGCTGTTTGGCAAATCAAAAGTATGTTGGTGCTTTTAATTTCATTGAGTCTCCAAATTAGTTCCGCAGAAAATATAACTTAATACTGAACTCGTACTGCTTGTGAGCATATTCAATAATTCATCCGAACTTTTATGCATTTGCATATTTCATAGTTTTTCATGTCACTACGAGCTTCAGTATGTGGACGAGCCAAACACTTGTAATTTACAGTTTTTAGAAAATATTAACCGTTTTTGAGATGTAAAGTTAAATATTTTAAAAGTTTCTTCGTCGTCGTGAAAAATTCTTAAGTATTGTGAATTGCAAAAGTGTTTATCAAAGTATCAATCTTATTGGGGTAATTAAGTGAATATTTCAAAAACGGTTTAAGTTAGAAACTTGAAATTTGGCGCTGAATTAGATACTTATGAATGTACTGCCAAAGTTTCGTGGAAATCGGTTGAACTGTTTATGAGGAGATCCACAGACGGGCCGAGGCTTTGTATGAGATTCAGTCTTCAAAAGAAAAGGATGCTAAATACATAGTACTGACCTGTTCGAAGCCTCCCAACAGCTCAATGGTATCCATTTCTGGACTAGGATTAATAATGTCAAGACATTTTCCGCACACTCTTGCAAGCAGTTTCACTAAGGAAGTTTTCCCAGTCCCGGAGCTGCCGACCTACATGAAAATAATGTAGTACATCGTTACAAACAAAATATTATACGTTAAATTAAAGTTAAGGTGTACAAATAATTTACAAATGTACCAAAATTGGCATCCATCCAATGTTTAAACAGGAAGTTAGAGCTTCCAGTACAGCTAAATCTTTACGTAGCATAATTAACGGGGAGTTGTCCACACTAATTTCTTCATTAGTTCTACACCGATTAATTGCTGCTCTTCCACATTGAAATGTGTCTGTAAATATCTGAATGTCATTTCGCCCCCATTCTAATGCACTTGAGTCATTGAAATTTCTATCACTTTGTACACTACACCACACACTATGGAATAACTCCAGAACACGCCTTCTATCGTCTGGTGAACGCATACGAAGTCCATATATCAAATCAACAAACAATTCTGGATGAAGTCGTTTGGGCGTCCCATGGCTGTCATCATGAGTTATTTCGGCCCATCGCATTAAATCTCTAAGATTAAAATCCCAAGGTCCTCCTCTTGTGCCAAACTCTAAGTTCACACATACTGATTGATCTAAAGACATAGCAAAAGATGTCATAATTTTAACCAACGAGAGTGATAATAATGGCCATTGGTTGTGGGAGTCGAGATTGAATGAAGAGTCTTGAAGAACAGTGTCTGAAAGTTTAAAATTCCGGTGTAAAGTAAACGGCCCCAGTTGCAACTCCATGTTAGTCACAGTGAAATGACATTGCTTTGGTAGCGGTGGTCGGGTCGTGCTATCATTTAGATTTGTGGATAAGGAGTGAAGAAAGCTAATTGCCGATTCGCGAACTGATGTTGTACTTCTGAAATAGAAAAAGATGATTATACAACATTTCAAAACATTGTCAGTCTACAAAAAAATATGTGCTCAATTAATTTCATGTGCCGCATACTGTTCATTTGCCGCATTCCCGACGCCAAGTCCATCCAGAAAAGACAAGCAAGCTCCGTGTTCTAAGGCTAATATAATACTTAGTTGATTTACTCCACGTTTATTGTCAGTCATATAATTAATGAAAGAAAGCCACGACAAATAGTCCCGAATGCTAACAGTACAGCGATTAGCAAGTTCATTATTTCTTAGCCAGTGCACCAAACTAATCATAACTGAAGATATTTCCCGGTTTTTAAGCCACGATGCAAGATTATGTTCGATAATTGCTTTTAAGTCTTCGTACTCCGTGGTAGATTCGCACCATATTTCAGTAAGACGATTTCTAAGTGCTGGAGAAAGCTGCAAATAAAGGTTTTCAACACATAATTTTAAACGTATTGTCTATCATAACTGGTTAATAATGGCACTAGTATTTTGAAAACAACCGAACCTACCTCTTTTTTTCCAAAATCTCCTCCGGGATTCATTGTTCCGATAAAATGAAAATTGTCATGTGCCACAACCAGTTTAGGGGATTCATCTCCCTTTTCAGCAACAAGCAACGCTCTTTCAGGTTCAAGCACGGAGTTTAATCTCTCAAGAACCGAATCATCTGCTAATGAAATCTCATCAGCCAGAAAGACTCCACCGCTTTCCATCGCTTCTACAAGGGGACCGTCGACCCATTCGAACAATTTATTTTCCTGTTAGAAATATAATTTGATCAATATTAGCAGTTTGACAGATGTTTTATTTTAAAACTAGAACAATGTAAATATGTAAAACTTTTTACGGATCTACCTTTTCATCAACATCTCTAACAGGTCTTAATCCTCCCAGAAAGTCACTACTTTCACTATGCATATGACAGTTGACCGAAAATAGTTTGCAGTTGTAAATGACTGACAAAAGTTGAACAATAGATGTCTTGCCTGCCCCGGTTTCTCCGACAAGTAATACGGGTTCTTTAAATTTCAGAGCGGATCCGATTAAAACTGCTAATTTTCGCATTGGGTACGTCCAAACAATGTGTTCAAATTCGGCATACTTAGAGGCCATCACTTGACAAAGTATATCCTTTGTTACAGTTGAAGTATTATCATGAAGCGAAAATAAGTTTTTGGGATCCACTGTGCGTTTAAAGTACTTTTTCAAAACATCTCGCACTATTTCTGTTTCTGAAGATTTTCTTGCTTTACCGGCGAGCACGATATATCCTTCATCAGCTAAATGCTGATCCCAGTCGTAAAATCTGGACTTCTGTTGTCCACTCAGACGATAGCGTTCTGCCCATCGAAAAAGATCACGCAAGGTGACAAAGGAATGTTTTCCCTGTAAAGCAGCGCTGGACTTTCGACGTGTCTAGAATGTGTAAAAGAAGCATATAAAGTTTAAGTACTTTATAATAATAATTGTTACGATATTAAAACCTCCGTCACCTGTAGTTCCTTAAGAACTCCTATTATCTTTTTGCAATATGATTCAGGAATGTCACATCTTGAATGCAATATGGTTTCTAGTTCTTGAGTTGGGATTTCATCAAAATGCAGCTCCACAAAACGGTTACGGAAAGCTCTAGACAACAGCTAAACCACGAAAATGAAAATTACTGTTAGTAGCAGTTAATTTTACACATACCAGCATTTATCTATCAACACTAACTTTTCGACCCCCATAAAGGCCTGGGGGATTTTGAGTAGCAAAGAGCATGAATCTGGGGTGCGCTGTAACAGTAATCCCCGTCTCTGTGATTAATAATTGCCTATTATCGTCCAATAGTCTGTTGAGCGCTTCAAGAACTTCAGACGGAGCCAAATTAAGTTCATCAAGGATTATCCACTCCCCTCGTCGCATGGCCTGGACAAGGACACCTAAAAATATAATCGATATATACATTTGAAAATGCACCAAGTAGTACATAAAAAATGCACTTGCGCATCTAACGAACAAAATCAATACCTTCGGTAAAAACAAGCCTGCCATGAACGTCGGATTGGTACGATCCAATATACTCCTGCAAATCAGTGTGCTGATGATTGTTAATTCGATAGCAAGTGTTTCCAGTGGCATCAGCCAAATACTGTATCAAGCTAGTTTTCCCAACTGATGTCTCGCCTTGGATCAGAATGGGAAGTTTACCAGCAGACACAATACGAGCAAGATCTCGTAGGTTTCTCCTGACGCTGGCTGTTAAAATATACTATAAATATATAAATAGCATCATATAATTATGGGGTTAATTAGTAGATTTTGCGCCATAAGGCGATCTTGAATGCAATAGGTTAAATATTGTATAACAACCTTGGTCGAAGGGTTCGGTGTTTTGTCTCCTTTAGGTAGCCAATAGTCCCCGACAAGAACAGTCTCATGGCTCAGAGGTTGTGGAAGTTGCTGCCTTAAAAGTGCCTTTAATTCAGTTTTTCCGCACATGTACCTAACCCACAATGAAATTAGTTTTTTAATCTTTCGTTTTCTGCCGTTTCCTTTCCGCATTTCAAAAATATACAAATTTAAATTTCATTTCAAAACTGTAACGTACTTCGCTACTAAACTTTGGACAACAGGATGCGACGAATAATCCAGCTGTGTAAGAAAACTTAAACAAAAGGATTCATACAGCGATCTTCGCACACTGCCGTACAGATTGTACGATGATATCTTCAACGCTCTGGATAGTGTTCGTAAGCTGAAATGCGGCCTCTTTCCCATACCATCAATCAAAGATGATTTCGCTTGCTGTTTTACCCCAATGTAGAACTCAACAATGTTCCCAATTTGTTCGCTAGTTAAACACATTTCTGCCAAGTAATCTTTGACGAGAACGCGAAGTTCATCTTCATCCATCAATTCATCAACATAAATTTCTGTAAACCGATTACGGATGCCAATCGGTAGGTCCTTTTTGCCTATATCAGTCGAAGGGTTCATAGCAGCAAACAAGTGAAAATTGGGATGGCGTTGTATTGGTTTTTCGTCCCCTTTTTCCCACAGGTGAATTTTTGCAGTCTTTTCAAGTACTCCAGAAAGGCACTGAAGCATTTCGGATGTTGCAAGATTGATTTCATCCAATAAAATCCAGTACCCTGTCGGATTAAGCAATACACGATAGAAATTTAACATACTATGCTTGTCAACCAATAACATTTATATTACAATCCCCATTATATACTATATTACTATATAGCATTACCATTCTTAATTGCATCGATAAGCGCCCCTTCAATAAAAGCAAACGCAAATGGGCTTTCAGAACCGTCGTTCACCTGAGAATCAAGTCTTGAAAGCTGATTTCCAAATGATGTCCATCTATAATTTCAAGGTATAAGTGTGTAAATGTAACAATATATGTGCTTCATATAAATTTTATTTTTATTATCTTTATATCAGACAATTCATTACCGTTCTTTCAAATTTAGTTGCGGCAATCGCTTATTAGCAGCTTGCTTCTGAACATGATTCATTAGTTTCAATAAATCTTTCCAACGGTGATTGGCAAAACAAGTCATGATATGGTTCAAAAATTTTAAATTTGCTCCTCTATCGAAGGACAACGCGAATAAGGTTTCAAATTCTTCACGCAGTGGTGCAAAAATGTATTTTAATTCCACAGGCTTGTACCTAAAATATTAGCATATGTCAGTATTATTTGCTTAAAATATTTTAATGGGCATACATGTTTCAATTTTTATAGAGACAGCATACCCTCCAAGCAAGTCACTCGAGTCACTCTGACGGTTTAAATTAACGACGATCATTTTTTGACGGAGAACTTTAGCCAAATACTGAATGGATGATGTTTTTCCGACCCCGGTTTCACCAATCAGCAAAACAGGCTCTTTATTTTTGACTGCACCGGAAATAACTTCCAGCAATAGGCATGTCCTTTTAGTAAGTGAATAAACTCCGATATCCTCCCTACAATAGAGCATACAAATTATAATACGTATAATTATACGTACTATGGTAGATAAATTATTGTGTCTACATAAATTTTGAATAAAAAATCACACTATATAGTACCGTCTATTCATGGGAAGTTGGTCAAATATTTTTAAATCAAAGCGTCCAGCTACTACCAAATTTTCAGAAACGTTGACTAGGGGTTTGTTCATAGTCAAAAAGTATTCCACCTTTGAGTTTAATATATTAAGATGTGAGCCAATTATTTGTGCCAAGCCAATCTTTTCATCTATTAAAAAACAGCGAACATCAACAACACTTAATATCATTCCGGATCGATTTTTAATACACCATCAATAGGTTAGTGTATTCAATTTTACCAAAAGTAGGAAGCGGTGCGACAAAAACGTCACAGGCCTCGTGAAAAACAATAATAGCCGAATTAGGCGAAGAAAAATCCAAATTTTTTGGCACTCGTCGACAAAGCTTGATCAAATCTCTATATATATACAAATCATTTACATTATGTAATTGTAGGTAAAATAAATTAAACGAAACTTTGAATTCAATTTAAACTAGTTATAATGGCAATTTAATATGTACAGCGATGGCCTACCTTACGGAAACTGATCGCTTATTTGACATAGCAGCATTTTGCATAGAAATATAAATTTCCACTAAACGGTCACTAATTAACTTAAGTGACGGAAACAACATTTCTATTATTATGCTTAGCTCATCAGGTGAAAACCCATTCAGGTTCACGTTTATCCACGATTTACATTTCCTTGTATCCCTTTTAAAATTTCCAGATGACAGTGTTCGAATAGTAGAGAACATTCTGAAATCATGATGAAATTTAGTGATTTGACCATAGCCAGGGACCGTAACTTGTTTTGTCTCGGTTATAGCATCCAAGAGGGTAATGACATCCATTGGAGCTGAATCCAAATCTTCAAACACAATCCAATGGCCATGAAGAATAGCTTTCGTTAGACAACCAGCTTTCCAAATAAATTGTCCAGGTAAGTCAGTGGAATGATACGCCCCAAGCAACATTCTAGAATCGATCTGATCGCTCATCTGGACAGTGATGACATCAGGGTAATCATTTCTTCCGCAAATGGAGGACATGAAGCGAAGTAACGATGATTTTCCTACTCCAATTGGTCCTGAAACGCAGACTGGCATATCCCTTTGAATTAGAAGGAATATTTTCTTGACATTTTCAACCACAGATGGTAATGGGACCACTTTCAATAATTCGAACGGCTGACGCTGCGATGGATCCAAAGTTTTTATTGATTTGACAATGATTCCTCCAAGGGATAGCAAATTAAGATTAGGTGTAACTTGTGTAATATCTGCACAATCAATAACCCTCTTTTAATTACATTTCCTTCACTAATGCATAAATATAAAAATGAATAATCAAGACTTTTAGAGGAAATTTGTACCATTAAGAGGAAAATACTCAGACACCAAATTTGAATAAGATGTCAACGGTACCAGACTAGAGGAGATCTGATTTTCGAATTCAATGGATTGTTTTACACAATCGTCGGTACCAACATCATATTTCCTTAAAAGATCGGCAGTTTCGTGGTCCGACAAGTTTAAAAGTTTTGCTACACATTGTGCCGATAACCTTTATATAGAAAACACCATTTGTAATCAGATGACAGGATGGCTTTCTAGCTTTAAAACAATAAACGATTGGTCGGCGTAATACTCACCAGCGTATATCTTTACTATCCCGTGTTGCAAAACACAAAAACTCGTCGATACTCCAACTAACAAACACGTGCAAAGGTAACTTCCTTAGAACAATGAGGATCGCTTTTAGTAACTTCACCAAATTTCGATCTTCGATATTATATGATGTACTGCGGCCTACAAATTTTCTTTTCTTAGATGTAGGCTCATCAATTTTTGATGATTGGAGCATACTTTCAACCAGTTGAAGGGGAGATTCATGTTTCCGAAAGTACTCTTCTGCAAATCTGGCACCATTAAAAAGTAGATTGTTATGCTATGTGATTTTTACGGAAAAATAATCTTTTGTCCAAACCGACCGTACCTTTCGGCGACAGGAAACCTCCACACCAACTTGCTTAACGCAATAGTAACTTTCTGAACACAATCAGAATCAGTTATACCATCCAAGACGGCCAACAAAAAACCTGGATGCTTTGTAATCGATTTGTCCTCCACATTTTCATCCAGCAGCTCTTCCTTCCATTTCACCAGCTGAACAGACAATGCATGAGATAGCTCCATTGTCATGTAAAATTTCTATAATTGAATTTGAATATATGAGAAGCATATAAGAAACTGTCATTTCAATAACTGAAACTATACAATCAACGTCAGCCAAAAACCAGTAAAGATACAAACACCACAATACCCAAGCAAGTTTTTGATACCTATTCAGGTAATGTACATTTTAACAACTTGTTTTACTGACTTACCACTGACCAATTATTGTAATCCGTATACAACTTGATTTGACTTTTGATTTCATCACATCACGACGAATAAATGACGAATTTGCAATTATGAAGAATTCAAGTGAAGTAACAGCTATAAACCAGCTTTTTTCAATTTTTCCACCAACTGTCACAAACCCGTTACCTGAATGAGTAGCTTGTCTTGCTTCAGGGCCCTTGTCCTAATACCAACACCCCTGTTGCTACTGTACTTTTTCAGTCTTGTTAAATGGCTAGTATTCTAATTTACACCTTCTTGCTTTAAACGAGTGCTTTACTAACTTTTAAGTTAAAAGTTTTAACCCCATAATGACTTAAAATTAAAATATTTAAATTTAAAATTATAAGATTAACTAATTACTGCCCTCGTAATAAAATTGATGATTAACACTAGCAGCATGAAAACACTACGAACGGAGAAACAGTAAAAACACATGCATGAAACTCTGAAAAACGTCTACAACTTTTCATTTCACTCACATGATGCACGTGTTCACCAGAGACGATCGTGTGTTCGTTTGTACCAAAACAGACGAGATGAAATTACCGGTATTCAATTTTACAGTGTATCCTAATACCCCAAAATGTATATTGGGAAGATATGTCCGACCAAACTACTACAACTACACTTTGTAGTGTTACTCAATGACAGTGCATATACCAACATCTACTTCATAAAAATAATTTTAAATGTATACAACAATGCATATATGTGCATTTATGTAGTACATACATAATTCACAACACAATAATACCAGATGTTTACTGTAAATTTGTACTAAAGTAATGTGCACCTGTCCAAAAATATTTGCAGTTTTTACAATCACAATATACCGTACAAGGTAGAGTAAATCTATCATTTATATTACTTAATTGACAGGTGTGTAAGTACAGTTGTGCAAAAATTTACATTTGTTATCTAATTTGAATATAATACATATGTATTTTCTATCGTTCATTGCCGATAATATCCTTTTGTTCTCCTTTGATGTTCGCTAATAGTAATTACTTGTTATCATCATCTCGATTTAAATTTTAAATAGTTTCCGTAATGGTGTTAGTTACACCCGTCACTAGTACATAAACACAATTGGTTCTGCGCGTATGAATTCTTGGCCCTCGTCTTGACGTTGACAGACTCCCATCTCATTGTTACATAAAAATTACGACTTTTGTTGATGTATTAATCATGATTAATTTTGATGAGAATCTTGCTGATTTTGGATGCGGTGTGGAGGAGCAAAGTTCGATGAGTAGAAATTCGGCAGCTTTTTTAAAAGCTTACGCCAGAACGTACACAGTTTTACATAAGATAACTGAGCTGGAAGCATCCGAGAAGAAAGAGGAATTGGTGAAAACTTTTCTGAACTTTTGTTATAACGCGCATGATGGGATCAGCAGTGCAAAAACAGTTATTGACATAACGCTTCGTGAAGGAGGTAAATTGTAAATGTATCTGTAAAGCATTCATAAAATTGATATGTATATCTGTATCTTTACGCATTGCACTCAATGAATTTATTAAAAAATTGAAGTTAGTTGACAATTTTGACATTCAGTTAATTTGAAATGTGTTTTGTTTTTGTGTAGATTTTCAGAGTATTACCTCAAAAAGTGTTCCCAATCTTAAGGCTGAGTCAAGCTGTTATCTTTATTTGGTGGAATTTTTTACACATTGCTGTATTAACTGTATTCATTCCATTGAAGATGTTCGAGAAGTGCATGAAGAGATAGAAAAGGAGTTTAAAACGCGTGTAGAAAATTGCTCTAATGGATTCAGGGGAATTAAGGTTTTATCAGTGCATTCGCCGAAATTTCCTCGCGAGAAAGACACAGACTCGATAAGAGCATTTTGCAAACGGATGAAAATGGATCATTCTGAGGTTATCAATGATCCCAAAAATATCCTTTGGAATGAGTTAGGGGTAACATGTTGGCCAACCTTGTTGGTACTAGGACCTAACGCTGCTGGAACTGGTCCAAATTTACTGTTTAATCTCATGGGAGAAGGACACAAAGAAGAATTGTCGTTAATACTGCGTACAGCCATGGAATACTTTTGTAGCTTGTCTACGCAGCTGGTAGATGGTCATGTAGGAATTATGAAGACTAACGAAAACACTAGTATAAATACAGTTTTTTCTGAAGCTGTTTCAGGTTCATTTTTTAAATTTCCTGGTAAGTTTTTAAGTTTTGCTTTAAATGAATTATATTGCCGGTCCATAAATGACAAATTAGCATATAATGTTAAAAGAAAATACATGAACTTATAGGAAAAATTTCAACATTGTGCAACCAAATAGTGGTGGCGGACAGTGGAAACAACAGACTGGTTGTATTGAGCTCCTCAGGACACGTCGAGGTATTTATAAATTCTTAGAGCCGTTTGTTGGACGAAGTTGAACTTTATTTTGATGACAGTGGTATCATTAATACTAACCTAACCTTTTTTGTCACTTTCGATTGTGTACGATTTGTGTTTTTAGAGAATTATTGGAGGTCCGTCAAAGGGGAATAAAGATGGAAGTTTGGAAGATGCGCGATTTCACAATCCTCAGGGCATTGCAATCGAGAGTAAATTCATTTTTTATGTGGCAGACACAGGCAATCATTCTATACGAAAGGTATCCCCTAATCCACTTTGTTCTTCGATTAACAGTCCATGTAGTTGTTAAATTTTTTGTATTTTTGAATAGATCGACTTGCAATTAAATCAAGTTTCAACTTTAATCTGTGGTAGTACTCCGATTCAGTTAAATGACGAAACAGTCGTAATGAAATCCCCCTGGGACCTAGCTTTTTACGACTCTGAGACTTTAATCATTGCAGCTGCTGGCAATCATCGACTATTTGGATACTTTTTCAGTGACACTGTTTTATTTGGCATTAAGTATGTCTGCTAACATTTACTTACGCTAGCTAGCCACTTTTCGCTATTGTAATCGATTCTATTCTATTGTACTAGTCACAAAGCCAATTCATTCGCGGTTGTTGCTGGTTCTGGACGTGAAGAAAATCGTAATAATTCATACATACTAAAGGCGTCTTTTGCTCAACCTAGTGGTGTTGCAGTGGTCACAGACAATCATGATGGTAAAACAATTTACATAGCCGACAGTGAAAGTTCATCCATCCGTTCTGTAACACCTAAAGCGCAAGTTGTTGGTGTTGTTGGAGGTAGTCGGGATCCTACAGTAAGTCTTTCACATTGTGCTATTATTATTATCGTACAAAGCGTTAATTTTATCATGAATTAGCAATAAAGAAACTGTATTCTGATTGCTTACAGGACCTATTCGCGTTTGGGGATTTGGATGGAAAAGCTGTTAACGTGAAGTTGCAGCATCCCATGGGCGTCTGTGCAGGAAGAAATCCATCAGAGATTATGATTGCGGACACCTTTAATCATAAGGTAAAAGTTATTGTTTAAGTTGAGAAAACTGGAAGTGCAAGGAATTTATGCATTAAGTGAATATGGTGGTTTAAACAAATATTATATTCTCAATAGTGATATTTTATTTGCAAAATTGTAGATTAAGAAGATAAATGTGGAAACAAAAGAATGTACCACGCTAATATCCACGTCTGTAAGTTATGTCGTAGATTAATAATTGCATCGTCTTTTTGTAAGATTAAAACAAACTAAAGTTTTTTTTTCTTTTATACTTCTGTAAATACTGTGAACATTTAGCTTAACGAGCCCTCTGGGATTTGTAAGGACCCTTCACATGACATTATTTACGTTGCTGACACTAACAATCACTGTATTAAAGTGATAGACATGGAAAATGCAAACGTACAAGAGGTATCAATCTTATATTTATGATTAAATTACATTCAAAAACAGTGCGTATACCTTATTATAACAGCTATCATGAAAACATTAGTGCTGTATTCAATAAATTTTGTTTGTGTAACTATTTTACAGTTGATTGCAATATTACCTGATAACATGAACAATGCCAAAAGGAGCACTTTGTCTGAAAAATTTGACAAGGAGTTTCAGATATCAGCTCAACTCAACTCTGAATTTCCATCTTTTAAATTAAACATTACATTGTCTCCACTGCCCGAGGCATATGAGGGAGGACAGTGGAAAATAATATGTGCTCCGTACATCAGTATAACGCCGCAGAGTGGTGAAATTATCAATACGGGTGACATCAATAATGGAACATTTTCGTTTCTAATTGCATCGAAGACTGCAGAAAAGGCTTTTGAGTTTTATATCGTGGCAGATGTGTTCTTCTGCAGTTCTAACAGCTGCCTTAAAAGGAGTAAAAAAATGAAAATTGTTTGCAACAACGATGTAACAGAGGAAAGTTTTCAGCAGAACATTACCTGGAGTAATATGATGTGGGAGTAACTTCCGATAACTGACTGACTAACAGTTTAACATTAGAAACGACTAACATGCATGCGCATACTAACTGAAGATAATCTTTACCAGAAACTCAAGATTTNATAACTGACTGACTAGCAGTTTAACATTAGAAACGACTAACATGCATGCGCATACTAACTGAAGATAATCTTTACCAGAAACTCAAGATTTGTTTCATCTACCGAAGACACTTAGGACCATATGTCTTCCTCTTCTTCCGCATCGTCTTTATTTTTTGAGGATGGTGTTGTGCTGTTGATGAATGGAGCAAGAATTGGTACCGTTGATGGCTGGCTTGTACTTGTTGTTTCAGCAATGAAAGATTCGTCCATTTCTGAAGCAGTCACAGGATCTGAAAAAAGACGGAAAGATAAACTGATTCTTACCCTGGACACTAATGGATTGCTGATCTGATGCGATTGGAATTCAGTTTACCACCACATAAGGCGATATTATTGTAAATAATCCTTGTCATTCTGGACATCCCACCAAATGGTCTGTGCAGTCTTATGAAAAGATCTATGGCTAACTTTCCATCTTTCCGCATTTCCATTGGATCAACGACGAATTCTCTGTGGGTTCCTGTATCCTTAGCTCTTGATTGTCTGATCTAAACGGTCGTATATTTTGAAGTGATTGGTTGATTGGTTTTGTGTAACTACAAGTATCACTAACCTACTTTATAAGTTTATCGTAATATGCTGATTTTATACTTACTGTCATATGATGAATTGGCGAGCTAAAGCC
>JAHZNB010001892.1:0-28637 GCA_027744295.1 Callyntrura guangdongensis
ATACACCTTATGACTCGTATGGAAATAACTATTCAAAAAACAACAAGAGGCAACAGTTGTTGTTCTTGTACCAGTGCGAGAGCTATTGAGCAAAAAAAAGTTTTTCTTCATCCATCACTCACACAGAGAACAAAATCAAGTTAAAAATGCCCACACTGTACTCACGCTACGCGTACACAGTACACACACGTTATTATTACTAATATTTTTTAATACTTTATGTCGTGTGCACCCCACATATCAGCACCACCAGTCCCAGAGAAGAAAAGAAGAAAATGAAAATTACTATAATATTATTGCATTACGTGTTACTACTACTTACTACACTCGCATTTACTAGACTACTCGCTTCTCCTGTCCAAACTATTATTATTGTGTAACAGCTCAAGTTTAACGTGCAGCTGTTGTGGTCCTTACATTTTCTTCAAGACGACGACCAAAGTAAAACGATCAGGAGTAACAGAAGAAGAAAAGGTTTCTTAAGAGAAAGAGAGGGCTGCTCTGCGATATTGTTGTTTCTTTCCTGTGTACATTTTCGTGTTGTTACTCTAGTACGTTCTTCAATAATGTTGTCGTCTTCGTCGCTCTTTTCTGTGAGTATTAAGCAACAACCAGTTTAGACGCAACAGCCGTAGTGCAGCAGAGGTAGCATACTACCTCCATTATTGCTCGCGTACGTACATTTTACTTTATACGCTCATTGTTGTACTCTACTCTGTTATGGTAGTAGGTATTACGTTTCATGTCTCTCCTTCTCGCTCTCTCTCCCTCTGTGTGAAGTAAACGAGCCTGATAAATAAGAAAGTGGTTGTTTTCTTTTCTGAAGACGAAGACAACCAGGCAAGTTACTAATAGAAGAAGAAGAAGAAAAAAAGGACAAGACTTGTTGAGACTCTTGATCAGTTGTCCAGTATCTGTTTGTGTGGGAACAACAACGGTTCAGGTTGTTTTGTTGTGAATCCCTGTGTGTGTCGTTGTGTGAAATAGTTAGTAGTAGAGAGAGGCGCTCTGTCAGTAGGTGTATGTTGTGGGAATTGGGAATTAAACTAAACACAGCAGCAATACTGCCATCATCATCAGGGTCAAATTTATCATCATTATCTGCTCATTATAGTATTATTTTGTTACGGTTTACGGTATATACACGGTCTTATTCGGGTAGCCGTTGTCTATACTTGTGTGAGGGTTATTTATTTACCTCTCGGCGTGGCGTGCAATTGTCAGTTGAGATATTATTGCAGTGGACTTACACGCTTACCAAAGTAGTTGGACTGTTTTTTACTACGTGGTTGGTGTTGTTTTCCGGTGCAACATCCCTGCAATTTGAAGTAGTAGTGGTTTGGTTTGTTACACCACCTGAGACAAGTGTAAAGCTGAGGAGCAACAGGTTGCTTAAAAGACAAGAAAGAAGAAGGAAATGCACCCTTGGATAAAAATTAGAGACTGGCGAAGGAAGCGCTCAGTGCTGCTTTGTTTGTGAAAGAGGACAGCTCGTTTTATTATTCATTATTCAAATTTTGAAGATACTTTTAGCGTCAGAGAGCGAGAGGAGTTGAGATTTCAATAGATTATTTTAATGTTGTTGTTGTCACAAAGTTAGTAGGCAAGAAATAAGTTGTCGAGTGAGCGAGGGAACGATACACAAAGGGCTACTGGTCTTGAATTTTGTTCAGTTTACTCAAGAGAAAGAACCAAGCAGCAGTGAAGAGTGTAAGCGTGATCATTGTTGGTAAAACGGGTAATAAATAACAACAGTGAAGAAAAAACGTTAACAAAAAGGTTGGACAAGCAATAAGGTTTACTATAAGGCGTACTTATTTTTTATATATGAACTGATGTAAGAAACACACACATTATGTAAATTCGTGACGATACAATCGTCTGCGGGAATCTTAAGCACTTTACAACAGATACGCTGGATAAAAGTGGATTCGTGTAAAATTTATCGTACTGCTCGCATATATCCTATAGATTATGCCAGTGGATAATTGTATCCAGTATGTGAACGTATGAGAATAATATAATGGTACATTAGACAAAACTGTTTGAGCGGTCACTCGCTTGGTAGCTAATTGTGTCTGACTGATAAAAACAAGAATAGTGGTGTATGAAAGACATTTGTATCAGAAAATACGCGCAATTTTACAAACTTTAGTTTTTACGGCCTGAAATTGATAATACGAAAAGGGAATACAAAGAAATCATCATCATGTTGATTTACATTGCTGGATATGTCGACGCGACGCCGTATATGGGTGGGGATTACCCTGTCCAACTACAGGCGCCGTTGCCGGTGCCTTCCTGCTCTCCCGCGTCATCCGAACAAAGGTAAAAACTATTTCGAAAGATTACAATGGAAGAATTTGTTAAGATCTGTTTGAAATTCAATTTTAAGAAAAACTTATTTTTGCCGTTAATGTTTAACATACATTTGTATTGTTTTACTATTTAATGCAAAGGCATGGTCACATTACTTATTGAGCATTTAAAGTTCATAACCTCTCTATCTATTTTATCAGCAATTTTTCAATTTATAAACATAATGCAATTAATTGGAGGAATTAAAAAATCGACTTGATTGCCGAGGTGTTGGGAATCACTAGAATCGGTAGCCGCGCAAATCTTGATTAAGTTCTCACGGATAAAAACCTGTCTTCCTGTTGAAACAAAACTTGACTAAAAATTTACCACTTAGCTACGCAATGCAATATAGCAATTCTCGACATTATTATTCACCATGTATATTACCACTTACAGAGGAAATTCTGTTTAGTGGCTGCGCTGCCAACAAGTTTTTTCCTTACACACACACGTTCAAAACCCGGGATCTGGCCGGACTGCGCTCCACTTCTTAGTACTGCTATTCTTGGCAGACGATATATTATCATAAAATTTTACTTTGTATTCCTCTCGTCATCTCCTGTCCACTCCTCCCCCTCCTACGCACAAAACAGCGGCGGCGCGGCGGACAGACAAGTTGATTTAGCATATTACTAGAATGGGAAAAGAAGGTGGGTAAATGGAAATATAACAGTTTCTGCAGAACTCATAAAAACGCATTATTATTAAGCGGGATTTTTATTTTACGACACTTTGCGACTAATCAACCATTTACGTTGTTTACGGATATTAGCAGCAGTAGCAACAAACCCGTACCTAGAAGCTTTTTTGTGTACCAACAACACGAGCCCACGTAAAAATGTACACAAAGGTCTCTAGCACACAAATGATGCAATTGGTATATGAAATGGTGATGGTAGTGGCGATGATGTCAACAAGTTCACTGTAGATTGTAAGAAGGTGGACGTTTGATGGTTGGAGGACGGAGAGGAGTATTTGTAGCAATAACCGCTCTACATTTTTCATTGCGTAGTGAGGAGACCGGTTGGCAACATCATCTTCATCCTTTTAGTTGACATGATCGATTCCTTCCTTCAAGTTCACGGTGCAGTTATAAGGCTGCCATTATTGTGCTTATTGTTAAAACACTCGTAACTCAAGTCACCTTTTGTTGCCATTTTTAAGGGTGAAACGGTCATAAAAAATATTTGCTTAATTGAATAAGTGGCGTATTTATGTCTTTATACCTATCCATGTAATAATATGCGTATTACCGTTTTGTATGTGTGCGCACTGCACAGTGTACTTACGTGAAACACACACTCATATAAGTAGGTAATAAGAAAGGATTCCAAATTTGCTCAAACTTGAACTTCCTCACATTATTATTATCGTCATCATTATAAACCTATTTGCAGTGAACTTTAGGGCACCTTTTATGCACATTGTTGTTATTACGCTCTTCTGCCTTTTTGTATTGTTACGTTAAAAGTTCAGCTTTTATATGCTTGTTTTGTCAGTTTGCACTGGCTTGCATTTTGTCTCGAGGATGATTGTTACGAGAACAATGAAATTATGACTTGCGGTTGTATGTCGCTAATGTTCGTGTCAGTCGCGGTGCTGCTGGCAGAAGCAAACTCTGCTTTTCTTAAGGGGCTTAAAAATTGAACGTTTGTTGCTAGTTGCTTGCGGAGCATCATTTTCAACTACTGCAACAGACTTGAACATCATTAACGTCGTCATTAGCGCAATTTCAGTTAAGATTTTTAGACCGTTTTTCCCCACGAAACGTACACACACGTGCACAACAAACCTATTCTATCGTTCTTTAAAAAATTGTGGCGCTTTGAAAATTACATAAACAGAATTTCCATTCTCGTCTCTCTCTCTCTCTCTCTCTCTACATCTCTCGCAGCGACAATTTCAACTATATATTTTACATAATAATATAGGCTTATGCGTGAAAAAGCTTTTTTTGTGCTGTTCTCTCTGTTGAATGACAAGCCAAACACCACCAACGCCAACAACGCAACCGTGATTGCTAGCAGTATAGTAGCCTAACAACACGTGAATTTGACCTTCGATGTGACGGTGACTTCATCATCATCGTCGACGTCGCGAACGAGTGAAGCGAGCCAATTATGCATTACTATCGTATTATTTCCACAGTTTCTCAGGAAGGCTATCATTATCCAAAAGAGAATTTCACAGGCGATTCCACTGAATTAAATGCTGCATCAACATCACTATGGCCTGCCATGCATGATAAAATACAACAGCTCTCAATTATTTGGTCATGTAATGAAGAAACATCGTGTACAACACAGCAATGAGTTGAAGAGCATATCCTGTTGATCTAGAAACTTTTTTGTGCTTCTGCATGTGTGTTTGAGAGAGAGAGAGACGTGTTTAAAATCAAGGCTTACTTCCAAAATGGGTCCACAAGTTGAGTCATGCCGATTTAATCCAATACATAACCAATTCCATTATTTTTCCGTCGGCCTTTTTCACCCCCAAAAATTGGAGCACATAAAAAAGCTCTTCATTATTACAAACCATGAAAATTCTAATTCCATCCGATTACTGCAATCGCAAAAACATGGAATTTTTTAGTAATTATTATCTATCTTCCACTACTAGGGCAGGCACCACCCAAGCTTGTGCCAAAAAACAACCTATATACAGCGTGCTGTGTTGCGATGAATAGAATAACGAGAGGTTTGATCTTCATAATGATAATAAGCTTGTAGGACCAACTGTTTATGTGGTTGAGTATGGTGAGTAATGCATTTTTTGGAATGTATGCAAATCTCTGAGATGTCTGTGTGGAGAAAGCATGTCGTTTTCTTATTGTTGTGATTGACGTTAATGGAAATTTTCCATCTTGAACTCCAACTCATCCTCATCTTCATCTGGCAGCGAGAAGGAGGATGTTAAGGGTAACCGAGACAGAAAACAACTGGCTTCCTCACGAACCACGAAATGAGGAAAAAATATGTGGTGTCTTGTTTGTTTTATAGCTTTCCTTGGGTCACAAAATGTAGAAAATATGAGACGAATGATGAAAATGATGCTGCTGAATTGAGCTTAAAAAAGCGTAAAATTTATGAGAAATCAAACAAAAAAGAAAAAACAGAGAGGGAGGGAGAGAGATACGAAAAAGAAAAACAAGTTCGTTACGAATATATATATAAACTTAGCAATCAGCACTCATCTTCAAAAACCAACAGTTTATGCCTATCAGCATGAAAATGTTTGGTTTGATAGTTTGTTTTCATTCTGCAAAATAACTATGCATGTCTAATATCTTATGTTGAATGTATACTTACGAGAAACAATTCCCTGCTTGTTTATCAGAGTATAAAAATCGTACAATTTTGTCTACGGAGATATACGATACACAGTTGAAGCACTGGCAGCAGCATGGAAAATGACAATGTTGAAAGAAGCAAGTTGGCATTTTTCTGTGTCTTGTTTAAATAGATAGACAGTCGATATGTATGTTTTTTTGTAAATTTTAAAAATAGCAAATTACGTAGTACTTGTACTTTGTACTAATCCACTGGCTACTAAGTACATGTGAACCGCTTGTAGCGCTGTACTATACGACCAACAAGCTGGTGGTGGCGTTGAAAAAAATGTAGAAATGAAAACAGAATTTGAAATCAGCAAGGATATTTACAAGTACACGTACACACATCATGACACAGGCAAACAGGCGGGCATGCATTAAATGTAAATATGTTGCGGTTGTTTGGCTTGGAGGAAAAATATAGAAGAGTGTGAGAGTGAGATAAGATACGAGGAGACGAGGAGGAGGAGGATTCATCCTCATCACCGTCATCCTTCGCGTCTTTTTTCTTCTGAGAAGATCATGCATTTCTTTGAAATTGTAGAGATGTAAAAAAAAAGAATCAGAAGCATCGTCATGATTATCATCATCGTCATCATTATTACACATAGTGGACTGTAGATAGATACACCAACAATATACACTCTCCCTGGGCTGTAATAATACGAATACACGGCTGCTACGACAGGCTGTTACAGCAAGGAGTCTCCTCATCATCAGTGCGAAAAAATGCAGCTGAGCGGTTGTAAGTTGAGTCGTTGTGGGAATTGAATGTACTATAATAGCAATGATATTAGCAGTTGATGGTATCATTTCAACATGATCGTCATCCGGGTTACTCTGCTTTTTTCGAGTTTTCTCTCTCAAATTTCTTCTCTTGCGGCCGAAACGCTGCTCTTGCTACAGAACAAAACACACACGCAGAGAGAATCTCAGTGAATTAATCCGAATTCTGAGTAGACGGTGGTAATGCAAACGTTGGATCGGTGAGGAAAAAAGAAGAGACCCGCTCTTTGTTATGTGCGTAGTAGTAAATGAGTAGATTTTGTGGGATAAACGAGTGTCCCGTAGGAAGTTCTTTTTAATCTGTGTGAGTGGAAGGATTTCGAGGGAAGTAATTTGAGTGTCTCTGCTCGGCTGCGTACAAGTTGAGCGAGAGAAAAACAAAGGAGATTTGGAATAGTAGATCCGTGCATAGATTTTGCCTTGTTTTGTCGAAGCATCAATTTTCCTGTCTTGTTTGCTATCTCACTGGTGGAAAGACTGGTGAAACGTGGAACGGTGTGCACTTGTATTGGAAGTGGGGAAAAAATATTAAAGAAGTGTTAATTGTATGGATTTTATTAGCAATATCTCATGGAATTAACATTTGGGACGTACGTTTGAAAGATATGAAAATATCTCAGGCCCAACCATAGTTCACTGAAACAACTTTTTAATCTTTGTGAGTGGAAGGATTTCGAGGGAAGTAATTTGAGTGTCTCTGCTCGGCTGCGTACAAGTTGAGCGAGAGAAAAACAAAGGAGATTTGGAATAGCAGATCCGTGCATAGATTTTGTCTTGTTTTGTTGAAGCATCAATTTTCCTGTCTTGTTTGCTATCTCATTGGTGGAAAGGCTGGTGAAACGTGGAACGGTGTGCACTTGTATTGGAAGTGGGGAAAAAATTATTAAAGAAGTGTTAATTGTATGGATTTTATTAGCAATATCTCATGGAATTAACATTTGGGACGTACGTTTGAAAGATATGAAAATATCTCAGGCCCAACCATAGTTCACTGAAACACATGAATATTTGCTTCAAAATGTGCAAATTAAAGTTTGGGAAGTGTAACACTAAAAGTGATGCTGGTGGCGGCAGCAGCAGCAGTAGCAATTGCTGTTTTTTGGGAAGCAAGCGATTAATTATGACAGTGATAAGTCGACCTTGTAAACTATGTCGAAGGTTGAGCAATCGGTACAAAATTGATAGAGCTCTCCTAATCCCCAATGACGGAGGAAAGCCATTCGGTGATAAATTAAAATCCACTGGTGGTGACACTGGTGGTTCCGCAACTGTGGTGGAAAAGTCATTGTTAGCCTCCTTACAAGGTAATGAATGTGACAATAATGGTGAAGCAGGTGTGACGACCAAACTCGGCCGTAGCGCCGTTGATACTACCATCACCACCACTGGAAAAGATGGAAAGAGGAATAATCAAAGGAAAAATACCTCGGGAGTGTAAGTTATTAAATGACTTTGTCCTTAGCAAATTTTCTTTTCAACTATTCAAACCCCTCAATTATCACGACCAACTGCTGACGGTACTATTTCATCCGTATCTGCATAATTTATGCGAATTTCCATTCAACGATATTACATTTTACACAATTTAATTTGTAATCATTTAATGCCTACACCGCGGTTGTCCTCACCTTTGTTACTTTGGCGCGAAATTGGGTGAGGGCTCTCCTAAATCATTTCAAGCTGACACTTTTTCTCCTACTTTAAGGTCATTGGATATAATTCAAATCGACACTGCAACTGGTTTTAACTGCCGCTCAACACAAAACATTGCGTTGGCTTTTACACATTTCTTACCTCGACCATTCAAATGTCCTAATAAATTTTCTAAAGAGTGCCGAACTGCGCGCGAGTACCTCAACACGTAAACGTCATTTGCTATTCTTACGTTTTCATTTCCTTCCCCATTTCACCTTCTAGCACGTCGTCTTTACATATTTGTTGCTTCAAAAAAAGTCTATATCTTGATGACCATATGCAATATCCGTGCCAAATTAATGTGTAAACACAGAGTAACAAATTCTAAATAAAGTTTTGCGAGTAAATGGACTGTGCTATATAAACCATGATAATCATGATCGTCGACGACGACCTCATAACATCATCATGAACGTCAGCATGATCATTCTTCCGTGGTTTAAAATGACTTGAAGGCTTGTTTTTTCCATCACTTATCGCACAGCTTCATTACACAGATACACACACACACCAGACCAGATCATACCGCAACCCGAAACTATTTCCCAATGTCGTGCTCTTGTTTTATTTTATTTTTCTCGATAATAAAACGTACACACACAAACATGAGTATATATACCTAAAATACATTATAGTAATACGTTGTGTGTGTACCTAGATGCGTGAGTAAGTATTTTTCTACCTATATTTATATTTTCACGCTAGAAGCAACTTGGAAGAGAAAGGAGTTTGCCTCCACCAAGGCACTGTTTGTTTGATGTTGCCTGTTTTTGTTTTTGTTTTTTTCCTTCTTTCAATTAATCGAGATGAACAGCACCACATGCAACAGCGACTACAGAGAGTGCAGTAGTTATTTTTATGCTTCTCTGTCTGGTCCATTCTCTTCCTTTTTGACTAAAAACCTACAAAAATTGTATTAGGTTTCCTTTCTTCTCAGGGTTTTTCCTTTCGTTTAACCATAATCGACTACCTTCATTACAAAAACATACAAAGGCAATACTCATGTTTCTCTGCTTTTGAAAGGCTTATTGTTTTCTGAAAGGGAAAATGAGTGATGGATCATTACGATTTTTTCTTTCACTTTGACTTTTAAAAATGAGGGCAGGTCTATAATTTTGCACAGATGAAAGGCGTTGTGTGTAGCCATACGTGTAAATATTGCGTTCTGTAATCAAAATCAAAGTAAACAAAAGATTTTTTACGCTGTGGGCCTATTTGTAACACATCTACTACTATGCGTGCAGCAAGTGATTGATGGCTAATTTTGCATAAGCGATCCGTGTAGCACATTTCGTGTTCAATTTTCCCCAAAGAAATAGAAAACAATTAATTTTGATAGGTGGCTTTGTGAAGAAAAGTAAGCTATAAAGAAGGCTACCAAGCTGTAGCAATGTAGCATCTATGTGTGCCCTCCCTCGCAGCCCACCCGCATAATAACAATATTATTATTACGATTATTGCCGATATTTTGGCGTTCCTCTACAAATTTACTTAATTTTTTTATCTGCAAAATCCATCACACCGTTACGCGGTATCCCTGAGCTAATTTTTTCGTAGTTTTTAGGAAAATAGCTTTACGATAAAAAAATACTTTCAAATGGTTATTTTCATGAGCCATCTACTACATAATCATTATAGTCTACATAACAGGCGCGCCACAAAAAAAATTGTAATGCTCTCGTTATCTAAACCAGGGACCTACTCCACGATTTTTACTACTTTTTTTCAAACCAGGCAGTAGTAAAACACATCTATCGGGCATTCATCATTATCATCCTCTTCACCATCTAATATGTATTGCCTAATTTTTTAATGCATAATAACGATCAACCTTGCCGCATCGCAAATCTTCTACTTCATCTTCCTTTTTTGACCTAATTCAGTCAAACGTCAGCACACACACTCGCGGCAATAATGCACACACACAGTAGTAATATTATTACTACGCACATCAGCCAGCAACGGATTGAGAGAAGTAGAGATTTAACAAGCGACGATAAAGATATTGGTTGTCTACTGTTAATTCTTCAAATTTACGAGTAAAATCCCCCACTAATCCGGTACTGTCTCGCAGTGTCTGTTTGCCTGTCTGATATAAAGGATCAAGTGTTTCGCAAATAAAATAAATATATGCATAAGCAAACCAGCACAAGTACACGTACGTTTTTTACAAATCTTTTCGTATAAACAAACACTTTTAATATTTATGGACGCACAAGATAATAATGATGATAAGCTATATAGTACAAATGTATGTGCACATCTACAAAAGGTTTCTCTGTTTTGATGAACTCTCGTCGACAACAAGCAAAAAAGATGAATGCACTCAAGTCGTCAGCATCGTTTTTCTCTCTCCTCATAATCATCATCTCACCGAGTCTTTTTTGGCAGGTTACAATTTTTCTTTGCAACTGCGCGCCCACGTATTTTTTATTACGTAGTACTTACTACCATCGTATAAACAACGAGTACACATTTCTCCCACCCCAAAAAAACCATCCCAGAAGCATCATCATCATCTTCAGAAAATGATATTATGTATGCGTTTTTAATCCAATAATATTTTGAGAGTGTTGAGTTGATAATACCAGTTTGTGACAAAATACCTAATCTAATTAGTTGGACATCACTGAGAGTTGTTGACGTTTTGAGGCGCAGTGGTAACTGGTTACAATAAAAAAGCAAATTGTGTTGCAGTTGTTGTTTGTTGGCAAATATGTTTGTAACTCTTGTTGTTGACAAGCCTGGCGCATAGATGCCTCTCCTGGCAATAATGCCCAATTGCAGTCAGTTTGGCGTACAAATTTTGATCCTCACATCATCATCCCTATTAATGCTATTACAGGAGGCAGGCAGCTCTCTGATCAAGAATAAATTGAATGGGATGCCCTATTAACTATGTTAAAAACAGTGGTTAACGTATAACAAATAAGCAAGCACACAGAACAGGAGAGTAGATCACATTAGTTTGCACTTTCAGGCTCACACACACACTCAAACGTTGTGTGCCTCTTGATAATCCTTTTGAAAGGCTTGCCTGCACATACAACAATAAACTGTGTTCAACAATTTACCCAGTGGTACAAACAATGATGACGATGATGATAACAATTCTTCTGAAAATGAAGTCGGTCTTATTTACTTATTTGCTTAATGTATTCACCAACTAGCGCTCTATTATTATCCAAGCCATTGTACATGTATTGCTGTGCAGGTGCCATACACTAATCAACACAGAAGAGAAAAGATAACAGACAATGCGCGTACCTCGCTCTCGGGAGTGTACTATGTGTCTTGTGCATATTTTCATTGTCAGAATCATTCCTTGTTTTTTCGCAAAAAAACACAGCGTAAATTGGGATTACATTTTTAACAATGGTTCTCGTCGTCATCAATGGCTTAACTCGTTCAGTTAGAATGATTCTTATTGTTGGTGTGAAAGACGTAAAGCACCTATAAGCAGAGTTTGGTAATAAAATCGTACACGCTCACACCTAAATATTTTTTAATACAATTTTTTGTACATGGTGCGTGTTCTCTCTCTCTCTCTCCCTCTGTGGTTGTTTTAATTTGGTTGATACTCTGCCAAAAAAAGACAGAGTAGATCAGAACAGCAAGATAGGTGGAAAAAAATTCAATTCCGTCCGAGTAGTACAATAGGATGCGATGGGAAATGAATTACAGCAGGGGATTAAATCAGGTGTAGTCTTTTTTATTGTATTTCATATATTTTTTCTGCTTTTGCTCTCGCCTGGCTCTCTATCTACTGCTCATCTCTGAACATTTTTATAAGGTATTTAATTTAACTTTGGCCATTGTACTCTTATATACTGCGCTATATAAAAAAAACTTTTGGGAATTTACTTGAAACGTTTGACTTACTTGACTCTCTGCCTATCTTACTCGAAACTGTGGTGTATATAGCGCGCTTGTGTTCTCATTTCAAGTGAGAATCTCACAAAAGAAGTATCAGAGGAGCGCATACCTATCATCACCATCAAACATCGCACTACTGATTGTGAGTACTGGGCAGGTATACGGTACTGCGTACCTACCCCCCTCTCCATTAAATAAGTTAAGCAGTATTATTTATTTAATGTGTGTCTGTGCATTTATTTTGTTTAAAATGAATGGCAAAATAGTATAATAGCGTTGATAAATGTTGTTAAGACTTTTGTGAATAAAATCGACAGTACTAACTACAACATCAAGAGGATAAATGGAGTAGTAAAGCTGATTTTTTTTCGCTGTACAACATTCCTACTCATTACGTCTGTGTACGTGTATGTGTGCATGTTTGCCCACAAAATATCTGTATTTGCACTTCTGTTTTATGTGCACAAAAAGAACACTAGAGAGAGAGAGACTTATTCTTATTGACTTATATCTTCTGTACGGCAATAAGCGGCATAATGGGATGGGAGATATTTGTGTGCGCTCTCTATTCTTTGTACTGAAGGATTTAATACAAAAAGGGAGCAGAGTGAGAAGGAGAGGAGAGAGAGAGAGAATGAAAAATGATCTTTCAACCAATCCATTCATTTATCTGAGTATTCAGTAAAGGGAATACAGCTGTAGTAATCATATTCATTCGCACAAAAACTTATTACCTATTTAGATCGCTCTTCTACACATTTACTGCCAAGCTGTGGGGGTAAATGCACATTTTAAAACCACTTTTTTGTGTCTTCCTTCAATTTTACTTTTTTTCCTCTGCCAGACTGTCTCCTCTCTCAAAGATGAGTTATGAGTTATAGGCAAAAATTTTTTTAGCCAAAAAGAGACCATGACAGTATATAGAGTTGCTTTCTGTTTGCAACAGTTTCTCACGTAGACCAATAATACCAGGCTGGTATCCTCATCATTACCATTATCGTAGTATAAGAGAAAAGGCAAGTGAAGTGAAGGTTTTAGTGCGAGTTTCATTGAAAGTGTGGATGTTGTTTGCAGACATCAGCATCGTTATCATTATCATCATCATGGTCCATCATAATCTGTTTTTTCTTGAATAGCCTTGATAACTCCTTTCGGGTTACACAACGACGCAGCAGCACATCGCAATTATTATTGTTATTATTGTTATTCTTTAAAAAAAAATGGATACCTACGAGCCTTCTGCTTCTGTTGTGAGAATGGACGAGATATTAATATCCAAAAATATTTAAATATTCAAGCAATGCTTTCCACACAACGAGTCTCGTAAAAGTTTGGTAGAATAAAAGCAGTGAATAAATAGTGAAGAACGATGACGAAGGCTGACTACTAAAAGCTTCAACATGATTAGTGTTGACGGCGTTCAAAAAAAACGAGGCGATTTTACGTGTTTTTCCCTCTCTCGCTCAGTCATCTTCCCAGAGAAATAAAAAAGACCCAGCACGGCTTATTATTGTGGTGAAATAAATTGTTTCTCATCATCATATTTTAAACGAGCAGTGATGATGATGTGGATGATGTAGTTAGTAAGTAACAATAATGACAATTGTCGCTCATAAAAAACCCTGTTGTACGTAGGTATCCAGTGATAGTTGTTGTTGTAGTAAATATTCATTTTGCTTTTGTGTGTGTGTGTTTGTATTATGCGCAGTGAAATTTGCCAGCCAAAAAAAATCCACTGACACTGATGAGTAGTCAGTAGTGTGTGTAGAGACTCTACTGACAACAATTTTCACAAACGTAACATAGTACGACGTAAGTACATTTATTATGGCAACTTTTGGTTGTGTAGATTGCTATCTATTGGAGTATTTTCCAGTGAAGTTGTCTTTGTGTAGTTGTAGGCGATTTTACAACAGACTATAAGGCGATGACGATGGTGACGGTGATGATGCACATATCATAATAACAATATGAATGTACCAAAGGCGCTATGGAGGAGGTATAAACGTGTATCTTTTAAACTATTATTTTCATAAATGCATACGTATACATTTCAGTCAAGAATATTCCATACATTTTATTTCACTTTTTTTTTATCACATTCCATGTCCGCTGGACTGTTCTCACAGTAAAATTTATTATTACAATAATATGCAGCATGTTGATACGTGTAAGTAGTTTGGAGCGTAATGATGTGATATTGTAGTAGTAGTTTTGTGCCTACTCGTATATTATTTTTGTCTACTTTTTGGGTAGATTGGGGATAATATAAAAAAAATTTGCTAGGTATTCACTGCGCGAGATATGATAAGCCACTGAGACATGCGTTGGTTTAAAAGGATTTTTGTAAAAAAAGGGTGTTGTATAAGTTTTGCTGTGTGTGTGGATAGGTGTGGATGTGTACTTGTGTACAATATTTGAATGGTAAGGTCTGAGGTGATATCAAATGACTTTGGCGATAGGTTTTTGGTGTTGTTAGTGGTGGTGCTGGTATGATAGCAGAGAACCCAACCAGGCAGGACAGGACAGACAGAGGCATGTTTCATTTTCGCAGAAAGTTTTTTTAGAGTTTGGTTGGACAGACGAGAGGTGAGAGTGAAATGTACTCGCTTTGATGTCGCTTCTTCGAGTCCCGAAGTCAACCCACATTATAGTCGTGTGGTAGATACTCACGGTGCGCTACTACATCACCATTCACATTTGCATTATTACTCCGCAGAGAGTCGAAGTGGAGACAGAGAGGGACACATTTAGAGCTTGCAACACCAACACAACAAAGTTTTATCGCCAAAGTGAGAACTCTCCTTGTTCATTGAGTAAAGCACAACATTATGTTTGATCCGTCTCTCTCAAAAATCATATATTCCTTTATCAAATATGATAATGGATATTTTTACTGCTAATTTTTAATGTATCACGGGCACGGACACACAGACTAGAATACTGCAGTATTTAGTATTTTTTGGTAGGTGGTGGTCGAATGACGCGCGCAGAGGCTAACAGACTGAATAGAAAATGACCTGAGGTGAATTCTATGCCGTGTATATGTGTATGTGAAATGCGAGCAGAGTTTTCTCTAGAAATATTTTAGAATACTAATCCAGTTGGAAACAAAAGGTGGAATGTTGAACAACCGAGAATAGAAAACGGCAGTAGCAGCAACAACAGTTGTTCGTATGTTATTGACGTAAATCAAACATTGAAAGTTGGTGCGTGTAGTCGTGGTAGTAGTTAGAAAGGCATGTGTGCTTAATCAGATGCAAATATTCTAGCGTATTGTACCTAGTGGGGTTTAGATACTGACTGATACTAAAAGGTGCACAGTTTTTTATTTTCCTGTTGAATAATATATTATATTTTGTCCGGAATTTCGTACAATTTTTATTGGTGAATGCGCAAGTTTAGTAGAAGTATATGTTTTTGTGTAGTGCAGAGTGTTGTACTGCTGGATGGGATGAAGAAATAATAGCAATTTGCACATCCGCTGCATAGTAGTACAAATAGTAACAATTGTCGTCATCAGAACCATCAATAATTCATCATTTTTTGAAACATATCCTATCATCATCATTCTACACACGAGTGAATGTTGTTGCTGAGGCTTGGCTTTTGTCTGTTCATCTATTCAAGTGAGTGAGTTATTGGATTTTAAAAAGAGGTACATGTTGCTGTTTAAACTTGAGTTTGAGTTGAATTTATCCCCTTTTTACACTTTTTTAATTGTTGGTAATTTATACAAAATGTCAAGGATATGTATTCTATGAAGTTTGTTCTAGCACCAACGTCGTCATCATAAAAATAAAGCGTTTCAACGGAATAACGGTTGTGGGGGTTGACGGCTGTAACTAGATTTATTTGGACGTTGTTGGATTAGTTCTGGATTGGGCGTGATTTGATGTTTGTTGTTTGAAATCGGAACAAATTGCTTTTTGAACAGTTGTCTAACTTCACAATTCTCTGGCATTTCACTTTCAACCACACTGACAACGAGAATTAAACTAGAACAAAGTCAAAACGTGTTACCATTCCATTTCAATGTTCTGCTGTTTATACAAAATTCTCCAGCGTATCTAATTACTTGACTTTTTATGTATGAACCTATAATGTTCATGCATATTTTTCAGTTTGGGTTGTATTTGTATTATTGTAACTTGTGAAATTACAGGCGGCATTTATTTACCTGCATATACATTCGGTATTTTATCAAAGCGAACTCGCACAACTGTTACAATGTATACGGTATTTGGCTTGGTAATTGCGTTTCGTTTTGTTTATTTTGTAGATCCTTACAAAAAAGATATTTGATGATAAGGGGCAGGTTTCCTTCCAGTTTGTTAGACTTATAACTAGCGTAACGGCGGAATGTAAACCAAGTTTTTTTCTCGGATGCCGTCCTAATATATTGTCGCTGACTTGGCGTTTCTTTTGAATGACATGCTAAGCCCTTAATACCTGCTTAGTGTTTTTTCGTAAAGCTTGCGACATATACGAGGTGTTACAATTGCTGTTGCAGAAGCATGTATTTTCATATATCTACACGTCGTCGTCGGCAAGTTTCATTTTCTTAACAGTGGACTGTTGACGGTTGACGTGATGATAAATCGACGATGAACTTGAAGGAATATATGCAAGAAACATGTTTGTTAACACATTTAACAAATTTACATGCGTAAATTTTTATATACCAGAAAGTAAGAAACTGAAGTGTATTCTTTGTAAACATGTATGCATTATATCACTTTATTCACATGTCCTATAGTTCATAATATTAGCATTTTGTGCGTTATCCCTTGATGCGTGAAAATGTGAAATNAAAGTAAGAAACTGAAGTGTATTCTTTGTAAACATGTATGCATTATATCACTTTATTCACATGTCCTATAGTTCATAATATTAGCATTTTGTGCGTTATCCCTTGATGCGTGAAAATGTGAAATTTTTTATTGAATAACCTTTCAAGCGCCTGTCTTACAAATAGGAACATGTGCACACTATTATATTTTTATGCATATACTATACCTACTATATGTGTTAAACGCATATAGTTGGCAGTTTTTTATTTCTGCGTAATTTTGGTACTTTGGTGGAGTCAAACAAAATATAGAAGTAACACATCAAGTGCGGAATAGGTACATAACAGCCACGGCAATCGCCACCTTATGATAATTTTGTCAGTTTGTAATTTTGACTGACGTTTACTCGCTGTATCAAACTATTCAGAGTGTGTGTGAGAGAAAAAAAAATGAAATTTTTACTTTACACACTTTAAAATCAAGAATCAAAGTCCCGTAAACAAACCACAACAAAGCCAGAAGTGTAAAAGAAAAAAAAATACAGATATTGTTGATACCAAAAATAACTTTACCGCCTTACCGGCTGCATGCAGCTGTAATTTTGCGTAAATCCACTTTTATATCCTCGTCAAGAGAAATTGTAAGTGGTGCCTTTGTAGTAAAAAAAGTAAATTTAACTGATTTCTATGTTGCCTTCATAGATTATTATTATATACCTATTCAAAATATAGAAAAGCATTAAATAAAAAATATTATTATCATTTTCAATATCATTATTACTTTTTTTGGCTCCACTATTTTTATTGTTACTTTGCATATTTTGGTAAAACATGTACACTAATCATCCTAAATTATGCCTAACAATGGGAAGCGTTCAAACGTGTTATAAAAACTGCTACAAGGGCCAATTAGTAAGCCAATCGATTTTTCTTTTTTTTTCGTCGTTTTGTTCCACAATTTTTTGGGAAGGCAAAAAAAGTAAATTAAAATGAGCTTACATGGCTATATGGCATCATTACTCGTTACTCTATGAAACTGCAACAGGCACAATATTTTTTTACATAATAGTCAAGCAGTCTGCTTCAATTTACTCTCTTTAACAGAGAAAAAATTTACAACCATTTTTTGAAAAACAACTTTCCTTCTTCTTCATGTATTTATCATCTGCATCACCTTTATATTTTTGAACAGCTTTCAAGATTATAATAATATATAAACACATTTAACGTAATAAATGTGCTCTACATATTTCAAAAAATGTTATGAGAGATGTGTCTGATGTGTGGTCTTTGGCACTAAAAAGGACGGTCAGCGCTCTCATCGCTCTCCCTCCATTTTTTTCACTTTGTGCGCGGCTGCTGCTGACTGTAATGGAGATACGCAAACGATAAAAATGTCTTATTTGCCAAAACATTTTCCTTTGCGAACATTGAACACACTTTTTTTTATTTCTGTAACAATGACTTTTATGACTTGTTATAGTTTACTTCTCCTTTCGTCCTTTACAAAAAGAGTCGTCGTTGATGGGATGTTTGTTGGGGTCGTCAATGTGCGTTTACTGCTCTACAATTACCATATTAAAAAACGAGACCTCCTACAAAATTGCACGTTTTTCTTCTTGCTGCCATGCTATTGCAACAGTATGTTGAAACTTTTTTGATTTTCCTTTTATTAAAGGAAAAAAGATGTGTGTGTGTGTGCAGCTGTTTGGTTTGTGGAAGTTATTACACATTTTGCCGTTTCCTTTTTTACTGTACATCATCATCATCACCATCAATCTGTTACACGCAGAAAAAATTCTAGTTTCCGAATGGGAAGTTATATAATCTCTTTATAGCAAGTAGGAGGTTTGTTTTGTACACATGGGTATGTGTGCAGTGCATGTACGATAAATTAATTGCACAGCGCGACGAGGAGCCTGCAAAAAAACGCTTGAAAATGTAGCAACTTCTACAGCGCTTGTTATAGTCAAAAGTAAAGGAATGAACGTTTTGAAAATGGAATTTTCCTCTAGGGCTCACATGTATAATCATTAAATTATAAATGATAAAAGGTTATTTCATTTCGTGAAAATTAAAAAGTCTTGTTTTGCGACTTGGAGGCAGTTTTTCATACATGGTTTTTAATAGGTTTAAAAAGAATTTAGACATCGACAAGCGTCCTTATAACACCAGCGTAATAATATCCTGACTTTTTTTGACAGACAGACAAGTTGTTGGTGTTTAAAGCGCCTTTGCAATGCAAAATAGCTTATTATTTTACCACGCTGTAGCAGTAGCGCAGTTATTGCCTGTAATGAAGCGGATGTGTATCAAGTGGTAGCAGCAAAAAATGCAGTCAAGTGCAAAAGGGAATCAAGATAATCAGTTATTGTACCGTTTTTGCCATTTTTCTTGACTTGTCTGTCTGTCTGCTGGTGCTGGGGCTTTTAGTTTGACTTTGTGATCAGATAAAGGCGGTTGTTATCCTGATTACATCATCATCAGCATGTAATAATCATAAAAGACACGCCATATAATATCTCACAGAGTAAACATTATAGTAAACACTTTTAGCAGTTTGTTAATATAAAATACCTGCGCGCTCGCGTAACGTGCCTACTTAATATTTCAGTGTACCGTCAAGTGAAATTAGATTTTGCGCTAAACTAATCAAAATCAAGTCCTGATTTTCCCCCGTTTGCATGTCTCACACATGCATGCCTGATTATGATCTAATAAAATTTAGATAAAGTGGTAGAAATTAAGTTTATTTGTACATACAGTATTTCTTTCCGGCAACGGCATTTTCTAAGAGGGAGTTTTCCCCTTGATGAACAGGAAGAAAATCAACGTATGTAACGCACTTACAATTTTGGTAATATTTCCCAGAGGCAAAGAGAATGTGCGTGTAGTTATGAATAAAAAACGTAGTAAGTTTTACGCAGTACACACACACATACATATATCAAAATAATATTAACATTATGTATCATGAGATGGGAGCAAATTAGCAAATTGCTAGCTGACCTGTGTTAATTGAAAGCAAAAAAAAAACCCTCCGCCTTTGGGAAGGAAGAAAAGACGCGAACCGCAACGCAATCCTTAGCGCTAGTAAAGAAAATCAGACTATAAAAAAGTTTTTTCTACGTTTTTGGTTGCGCCTTCAAATTTAAAACCCATTTTACTAAAATGCTAATCAGAATAAACATGAATACAACATTGTTGCAGGGCTTTTAAGTCAAAGGAATTACCTAACCGCAATCATAATTTGTTTTTTTTTTTGAGCTCACAAAAAAATGTTTGAACACGCTCAATCAAAAGATATTTAATTCATTTTTGCTGTAGAAAGTAGCCAATGAAGCGATAAGCATCAGAAACTAACCTACTCAAACAATCTTTAAAAAAGCTTCCTGAATACAATTATTATTTATTTATGCAATATTGTATCAAATATAAGAAGGTGCCCATGTTTATCCACAGTGGTGCGTTTTTTACTGACGTAAGATGCTCAAACGGGGATTTATTATTTTTTTCTTTTCTCTCCTCTACATCCCGTTCACCTCCGCCTACTTTAGAAAATTTACTAGTTTTCAATGCCTGCCTACCTTTTTTTAAACCCTCATCAACCCTGAAAAATCACGTAGGCATAATAATGCCTGTATATTACGTCACTCAAGTCAACGAGGGAATTTTTTTCTGTGGTGGTGGTAGTATTAGTACTGCTGCTTATGCAACTTGAATAGCACGATAAGTAAATAAATCCACTCTAAAAATGTCAAAATTAAATTATTCTCATTATTTGAGAAAAACGTTTCATTGTGACCCTTTTTTCTTCTGTATAGTCACACACAATAACCACAGCACAACAAAAGTACATAAAATGTGTTTGCGTACACCCAACAGTATTTCTCCATTTCCACTCTCATCTCCAACAAACTAACAATGGCAAGCAATAACGTGATAATTTTTTTGTGATCAAGTAAAAATTACTTGCCTAGTAGTGTAGTAAGTAGTAGCAATAATAAGGAGCATGCATGTGCATATGTTGTGTTATGTACACATTGTTCCCTGTCGTCGTAAACATAGTGAGTCGTTCACTCCTGTCATCTCTACTTGAAATAGGGTTCCTCCGTCCTTCCCATTTCTCTGACATATGACCACTATAACGTGGGCATATGCCTATAATATCATTGTTGTTATAATATTAAAAATGGGTCCTCTCTCCTCTTTTCTTCTATTTATACGCGATGGTGCCTTCATGTCTGAAAGGTTTTTTCCAGCGAACGTTGCACGGATAAAGATCCTCGTTTTAGATAAGTTCTCTGTAATAAAAGTAAAGGTATTCTCTATTTCTCTCTTCTTTCGCGTCCCTTTTCTTCCTTTCTTCCTCCTGCTTCGTCTTCATAACCGTATCACATCGTATCACATACCTTGTTACGCAGCACCGCGTGATACCCTGGCACTTACGGTCCTTTTGACGGAAAGTAAACTTGGCTAATACCGACGCAAACCACCTCTGGTTCTACAAATATATTTATATATTTTTCTCTCTCTCCCCGTGCACCTTTCAAAATAGGTACAAATGTTAATCATGTTAGGCAATATCCTCTATATTTGTCTGTTTGCTTATATTATGATGCGTGGTCCAACGTCTAGCCAAGTAGGGTATACATGAAAAAATAAACATATCGAAACGAAACCAAAAAAGCAATTCTAATTCAAGGGTGATATATTACGTTATTATTTTTTGTCTCCTATTTTTGTTAGATCAAAATGGGCACAGAGAGAAAAAAGAACAAGATGGCTTGTTGTAGGTTGCCGAGTACTTAAATGTGTAGTAGTGGTGGTGGTAATAGCGATGTGAGCACACATGTGAATGTCAAATTAAACGTTAGCACTGTGATTTACTACGAACAGCATTGCATATGATTATTATTCCCATCTGAGAGATATAGACAGAGAGAAGAAGCTGTAGCAGCAAAAAAAAGTGTACGACGACGTTATTTATCCCTTCCTTCACGGATATAACTGAAATGTGACTTTTCATGATAATGTTGAGGAGCATAAATAGTGATAGAAGGAAAAAAGCGTTGGACTTTTTGGTAAGGCGAGTGACTTTTGGGAATGCTGCTGCTGCGGCGGATGACCTTTAGCTTGGATTAATAATCTCAGAGTCGCCGTCCGTCACACAGAAATAATGTTCCCTCATACAGAGAGCTCTAGAGAGGGAGATTTACCGATGGAGAGAGAGAGAGAGAGGAAAAAGACCGTTAATTGCTGTCGTGTTGGGTTATTCATATGAAAATGGTGTTACACCAGCACATCAACGATCTCTGTCTCGCTCTCCCTGCCCCTCTCTGACTGGCTTCACATATTCCCGTCTAAATATGTCTCTCGTTCTCTTTTGTATCAATATTTATAACAGACAAAAACCACCATGTACCAATATCTCTGCATTTACACATTTTACATGTATTTCCCTAAATAGCCATACATAACTTTGATTCCGTATGTAAGCATCTATGTATATCTGCCGCATGATAATAATAATGACGATGATGATAATGCCATGTAATTCAAAACGGACTTAATAGGAGACATGAAAAATGTCTTCCTCTATTTTCATCGTCTCTTGTCACTATAATAATCACAGTATCACCAGCCTGAGCACATTTTATCCATTTTACTAATAATTGTGTTGTGAGTAGTACAATATCTTGTCTTCTCATTTTCTCATCCTCTTTTGTGCTCGTTGTTCCTACTCCATCCCTTACCACCGGCTATTTTATCGTAGATAGCAATAGTGGAATCCATCATTTCATTTAAATAAAGTGCTTTGTTACTTTTTTGTAAAATTGTTTGACTGGTTTTTTCCCAACGCACACACACACCACTCACACATGTTTTTGTACAGAGTGTTGTGGACAAACTAAGCACAGCCAAGCAGTTTTTCGCTTTATTAAAATGCTAATATGGAATCTGCCATCTCTCTGTTTTTATCTGTCATGGTCGTGTTTTTGCCTGTGGAATTACTTCATCATTCATCAGCATATTTGTACCAGAAGACGAAGAGACGACTTTTTGATTTTTTTCAAAGGCAGTATAATATAGTAATAGCTCTGCTGCACATTAGGTACACATGTACCTCGGTACACACAACAACGATTACCACAATAAATGATAATAATATGGAGATGAACTTGCCATCAGAGAGAGAGATAGCGAAGGAGTGCGTAAAAACGTGAATATTACCGTTTAGGTACACACGCATAGTTCATGGTCATATGTAAATAGAAGTTAGCATACACAGCATATACATGTGTACCTAATGTCTAATCAGATAAAGCACTTTTTATTTGGACCAGCAGCAATAAGGAAGACACGAATAAGAAGGGCTGATGACGATGATGACGACAATTTTTAGAGGGAGAATATTTGATATTATGCGCGCGGTTAGGTTAAACTTTACTGTTTTTTTTTACTCTGTGCGCTTTGCACTGCTGCTGTGTGCCGTCTCTAAATACAAAGTGCAGAGACGAGATCTTCACCGGGGTTGTTCCTCTTATTACTATTACCACTGTGCTACTACTACTGCCATGCAGCAATTTTTTGTTATTGTTGCAACGTTACTTAACAATGTACAACAATGTAATGTATTACATGTAGCAAAGTAGCGACTGCTCTGCTGTCACGGCTTACATAAAAGTGTACACGTTCATATCCAACAATGTGGGTACAATACACGAAATAATAACATACTTTTTGTTAAAGACGACAAAAGTGGTGGACTAGAGATACAGATAGTGAACACCCTTATTACATCTGTTACAACAGACAGACACACAGCAGGGTAGTAAAGTAGCAAAAGTGCAGCTGGAGGAGTAGAGGTTTCTGGCGGCGGTGGTGGTGGTTAAGTTGCAGAGTAACCAAAACCAAACCATCAAACAAAAATATATCATGGTGATCCTGAGATGAGGATGATGATCATCATCATCCTCATTATTGCTTTTACTACGCGGCAGCAGATAAATTGTACGACTCCTTTTGAAATCTTAAAATGCACACATTTTTCTGCTGACAGAGAGAGCGCAAAGGCATATTACGCCAGAGGATAGAAAATAAGCAAGTGTGTGTGTGTGAGAGAGAGAATAAGATGCACTTTAGAAAAACATACTACTACTTTGTGCATTTCATTCAACATGCGTTATTATGATGTGGTGGTGATCTGAATGATTGCATAGTATGCGTTTTATGCTTCCTTGCGTGTATTATGATTACTCACTACCTACCTATATGGAAAAGACGTGTGTTAATATATAGAGAAACGTATATAAAAAGGTATACAGACACGTACGGAAGGGAGAGAACACAATCCACACATAGTAAACAGACAGACGGTTGGATGGATGGACAGTTAGTTTTTGCCGTACTTTTGTACTTGCATTACACAAAGTTTTTTTTCATTTTTTGAGAGCTGACTGCTGAGTACTCTGCGACTACTGAACTGCCTGACTGACGACGGTATCAGCAATAAGGCCTCTCGCTTGGCACGCTAATATGTAAAGCAGTTCATCTCTCTTTTCTGTGAGCAAGTTTGATACAACTCCCCTCAACAACCAAACAGCCATCCATCCACCAAATATCTCTTTTCTCGCGTTCGTCTTTATCCTGTGTAGCTGAGGCAGTCATATTTTCCCGTGTTTAAAAAGTTCTTTTCAATTTCAATTTATTTCGTGCCTGCTTGCCTGCATGTATGTGTTTTCTCGTGCACGATGAGTGTGTGTGTGTGTGTTTGCAGGGCAGTATACTCTCTCGATGAAAATGGTGAGTGAGTGAGTAAGGAAGGATTATTATATTTTACTACCACGCACTTAAAAATAAATGGGAGTTGTCCGTACATTTTGGTAAAAAGACAGAAAGAACAAAACTGCTCAACACAACAACGCAGTTTAGTCTTGGGAAATACTCCTCCGGTGCGGTTTGTCATGTGAGTGTGTGGAGTGGAGGAGAGAAAAAATAAGTTTAAACAGCGAAAGAGTAATGATATTTCTTTGAATAAATATATATTATTTTCGTTGACAAACGTCACTTTTGTGTATAGTGTAAAAATGTAAATATTTCCGTAGTGTAGTTTTTTTCTGTCATTTCATTCAGTTTCTCTGTAGGTTAATTGATAACAATTTTTCGTCATGTGTAAAAATCCTTTTTGTTTGTAGTGTTTAGAAACGTCGTCCATCGTCTTCTTTGCGAGCAAGCAATTAAAAAAAATTAAAAATTTAGTGTAGTTTTCTTTGAAAAAACATGCCGCCTAGGAATAAAAGCAATTGGCGCAAGCGTAGTGCTATACCGGTGGTGCCACACACCTAAACCAAAGTTGCCGACGAAAGCGAGGTTCAGCTCAACTGTAAGGCATATTATGTCCGTTTTGATGACAGAACAGTGCAAGTGAAAACAAACAAACAAATCATTGCTAAGTTCGTTGGAAAAAAACAAAAAATACTTTTTTGGTTCTGTCTTCATTTTGTTTACATTCTGTTTGTACTTTCGATTATTATGGATACGGATGTAATCCGGAGCCCGGCCATTATTACATTTCCAACGGATAAAGTGGAATTCATTGAAAATGTGCCATGGTATGTGTGGATCAGCATGCTTAAAGTATTTACTAGGAAATAATTTGTGACATGAAAATATTCCATTTTTTCTTCCCACACAAAGAATCCATTTTACTAGAGTCTCTCAATTGATCCTCCTGTCGTTATTATCATTATTTATGAAATATGTGCATTGGAATTTTCGCATTGTAAAATGTATCATTTTTCCTAAATGACTTCTCTTTAGAAAATTCACGCCGCAACATTCAGACAGCCACGCCACAACAACAAACAAAAACGCCTTTTCGACCACGCAAGGCTAAAAAATATGTTCAATAATCGAACGAAATCATTTACCATTTTTTATGGTGATTTTTATTGGCTTCATGTATCATTAGATTACGTGAGTGTTTGTTACAAATATCTCTGTCCTCCGTCTGTGTGTGAGATTGCTATTTTCATGATATGATGATCATCATCATAACAAGGAAGAAGATCATATATTAATGAAAAATTGAAACGCAATACGGTTAACCATGTAATGTACGTATCACGAAAATGATCATGTTCTCTCTAGCAGCCATCTCTGGCTCTAAACAAGATTATAACGATGCAGAAGATGGTGTTACGTAGAATGGCATTTCATATTCGGCAAACATATTTTTATTTTTTTGCTGCGATTGCGGCTTTTGGTAATGACGCTTCATCTCATCTAACGATAGATGGATGGATAGCGATCATGATCATCATTCATCGGAGTAAAAAATTGAAATTTGAGACGAAAAAACGAAACGCCAAAAGAATCCCAGGCACACAGGCAAAAATACGTATACTCCTCTTAAAATCTCGTTTTCCCTTGTGCCCTCATCTCCTCCCCACACACTACCACCACAGCATATTTCATCTTGATCTAGCAATAATATTCAATTCAATCTCAATCCGTCCCAGTAATAATAATCATCCTCATCAACCTCATCATTTTCATCATGATTATCACGCAAACTGCAGCTGATTCCGTTTGTTCAAGGAATATCTGGCAAAGCAGCGCAGTACCAACAGCATCATCGTCATCATCATCTCTAACCAGACACTCTAGACACTTTGCATCCAATACATGCAATCACATACAGACTCTCTCTCTCTCTCTCCACGTCTGAAAAACTCCCCTTCTTCATTACAGTTCAACTGCATTGATAGTTTGTGGCGAGAGTTCTCTTTTTTACACGGTATATTATTATTATTTAGTATTCATCCCTTTCTTGGTCGTACGGAGAATTCACAGCTTCGGTGAGAGAACATTCTCTATTGTCAAATGGGTGATCTCCACAACTGTTGATGGGTCTGGTGATTGTGATGATGATGGACTAGGTTCATATAATATTGAAATGGTTTTGTTGTTGTTATTGTGATGATGATGGGTAGTGTGGTAGTGGTGGTAGTGCAATTCTGCTGAAGTCTTACAAAGAAGTCAATTTTGTTTGGCAAATAAATGACTCTACTGGTTTATTAAGTAAAGTGCCTATTAGCTTTTGACGATAAAGAGGAGAATGATGCAATGCCAAGTTGAAAAAAACGAAGAGAGAACAAAGACTGAACTTGCTTCCTCCTCCTCTTCTTATTCTGCTGCTATGTGCCTCTGCCATAAAGGCTGCTCTCTGCTGTTTGTGGTTTCGTTGGCGAGCAAATGTCAAAGAGAGTTGGCATAAGATGGCAGAACAAGAGCGATTTTCGTGCAGAGGCAGAGCGAAGGAGCGAATGAAGGATAAAAAAACGGCTTTTTTGGTTTGCCGTTTTGCCGTGCTGTAAGTTGTAGTCTCTCTTTCTGGTGGGATAGGGATAACCCTTTCTCTCTTCAGTCTCTCTTCATTTTGCATGAGTTCCTTTTCAGGATGACGACCACTACGACGTTGACGCTGATGATGATGAGACAGTAAGTTTTTTGGTCTGGTCATTGCGCATTCAACCAGGGCCATCGACTAGGAAAGAGAACAGCAACTTTTTGTTGTTTTGTTGGGCATGTAGTATGAAATAATTGATTTGATTGTCCAGTCCAGTTACAGTCTGGTTATAAGTTGTGGCATGTTCTATGAAGCGTTTTATTTCTCAATATATCCCATTCCATTTGGCCGTTGTGGACGCGTACATACATAATATTCCTTCACTACTCTCGCACTCTTTCTATCTATGCTTGCCGACTAATATTCTCTTCATCAAAAATGTAGTGACATGACAGCAAGCAGCAGGCAAGCAACAACGGACATGATTCTGACAAGGCTTGATGATGATGATTATTGTTCAACTCTTAAACAACTTTAGTTTGTTGTTGGATGAGTGAGTAGGGGCTGTTATGGTCCGACAGATGTGTCTGGCAGTCTTATAAGCACACACATAGGTATTTATATAAATATATCACAGGCTGGTAAAAGTACTCTAATTTGCTACCTTAATCTAATTACTTTAATGATAAAAAGGTTCCTGCACTTTCCTACACCCGGAGATTGAGCATCTATGTATACATTTATTCATACATGTTCACTGTGTGCATTACTCCCCTGATTAATCAACCAACACTCACTGTATAGTAAAGTGGTACATTTTTTTTAATACAAAAAAGTAGTCTTGTGTAAAGAAAAGTTGCCGAGAAGTAAGTAACAGAGGAAAACGGCGACGGCATAGGCAGCAGTTTCTTTCTCATTTCTCTTTTTTTCTCCTTGTATATTGAGTTCACCAATTTTTTGTAAGGAATTACACGACCGCCTGAGTAAGTAGATATTTGATCTGTTTTCCTTTCAACCTCCCCGTGTGTGAATAAATGGAATGAAAGGAAAGAAAATGCTTTAACATACCTAATCTTATGCACGTCCGTACAAACTTACACGGTATTTATCTCTCTCTTTCTCGCTCTCTCTCTCTGCTTTCAACCGAATTGTATTCCTTTAGGCTACTAGGAATTTAAGGGATACAGACGGAGCTCAAGAACGCATTGACGACGACAACAACGACGAGGAGGGCATTCGACATTGCATGCATGACAAATGAAAAGATCGGTTTCGACAAGCAAAATAGTTTTGTTTGCTAGTTTCTCCTGGAAGGAACATAATATGCTTACTTACTTAATACTGCTCAAGTATTATAAAACTGGCAGTGGCAGAAGAGCTCACAACAACAGCATTTATTGGCTTCCTTGAATTTTTTCTATTTGGAAGCATTACATTCAAAG